>JAVKPL010014585.1:0-84624 GCA_032173675.1 Gastrolobium villosum
GAATGATTAAGTAAACATAACGTACGCTGTTTTTGCATTCTTGGTCTTAGTTTCAGAGCTTGTGGCTAGCTTGTCTCTTAATTTTTTGTATTGTTCTAGTTCAGTTACTTTTCTTTGGAGTAAGCTGTCTGGGATTTTCGGAGAGTATTGCTCTGTCCCATGGATTCGTATGGTTTCCTTTTAATTAGCTTTAGAGGTTGTCGTTCTTGTAAAAAAACTTGGTTTTTCTTTTGTCAAAATGTTTGCATCTTTCTTTGTAATATCCGTTTAATTATTTTTAATCTTGATTTACTTTTTTTTTTCTTGTATTGCATTTGGAAGAGTTATAAGCTTATGCAAAATCTTCACTCTAGAATCTAAAAAGGCTTATGTTGTATGTAACGACTGGTGTTTGATCTTATACATATCCATGTTGACACAAAAGATGACATAACATGAACATGATATATTTGTATACAAGGTGAAGAAATAGAGGACCAATCATATGATCGGATTTTTGCTTCTTGCGCTAAAAAACTAGAGGAAAATAAATTTTATAAAAAGTGGAACATATTTTATGAATATTTTGAAATTTCCCACTGCTAAAGGAATTGATTTTCTTATTGCTAATGTAGCCAGCTGTCTAGAGATATTGTTTATAATGGATATTTTATGGAAATCTATTTAAGGAAATTTTGTGTAAAATTATTAATTGTTTATGTTTGATTTACACAATTTTTCATCAATTGATTTAAACAATTAATAATAGTAATTATTTACAATATATTAATACAAATCTAAGTTAAATCGATAATCGTTAACTACTAGAATTATTATCTTTAATAATTATAATAATGTATTAATTAATAATTTTAATAATTTAATATTTAAGGAGATTGAATATGAGGATAAGGATCTCCTCCTTCACGTCACCAGATTTCAGGTCAATCGAAGCAAGTTGAACAATAGCAAAAATACCCGATACGTCCTGAAACGACAAAGAAGCAGCATAACGGGTTAGATGTGAATTTTTATATTATAATGTGAAATAAAAGTTGGTGGATAAGTGAAAATCCGTGAATTATGGCCAAAATGGGCAAAAAGGGCAAAATGGTAATTGACCAGCCGTGTGTTCTGAGGCATAAATACTGAGTTAGAGATTTCATATGACAAAAGTAATGCTGGAAATGGAATCAGGGCGGAAAATTGAGTGAATAGGCAAATTTGGGAAAAGTTGATGAATAGTGATTTTTAAGTGTTAAATACTGTGGTGTGAGTGTACCGATAGGTGTGAAAATTTTATCAATATTTTGGAGAAATAAAAATATGTCATGGACTGGAAAAATATGTAGATTAAGAATTTATGATCGGAATTTTTATCGGGATTAAAGTTAGATCGCGTATGGGACCCGTGGGACCAAAAACCCACTTGGCCCACTCACCCCACGCCTTCTTTCCCCTTTTTCTTTCTTCTTTCCCGTGAAGATCCACCATTCACAACCAAAAACACCATTTCTTCTCCATTTTGCCATTTCTTCATTTCTTCACCAAATCGCTTGATTTTGGTGTCGAAATCTATTGTAAACAACCTTCTAGATCCATTGGTAACACTCCCAAGCCTTGAATCCATCTCTTTGCTTCGTTTTTGGCCAAGAACAGATCCGACCCACTTGTGTTCTTGGAGTTTTGTTGGAGTTTTGGTCTTCCTTTGGCTTAGTGGAGCCTTGGTGGTGAGCATACACTTGATTGTGAGTATATTTGTGGTATATTTGTGGTTGATTTTGTAGATCTAGGAATTTATGCTCTAAACCTTTAATTTTAGATGTGTGATGATAGAGAGCCCAAATGGAAAAATGCTATTAGATGAAAAGGTCTTAGAATCATGCTTGTAAGCTAGAAATGCTATGATAATTTTTGGTAAAAAAGTTAGGTTTTTAACTTAGGAAAATTTGAGGAATTTTCATGAAAATTGAGGTTTTGTGTAATTTGGATTTGATGATTGTTGTAGGGTGCCTCACACGGACGTGATTGTGAAAGGTTGAATTGGAGCATACGTTTGGAACGGATTTGCTAAGTGTTGAGGTAAACCCTTGGAACTTGGGTTTAATCCCTAGTGTGCTCCACCACACCTAGTGGAAGGTTGTGGTTGGATTATGTGTTTATGGCATTGTGTGATTGTGTGCTTGTATGCATATTGCTTGGATTTTATGAAAATTGTTTGGTCACTGGCCAGTTGACGTATGTTGGTTTGGACATCCGCTGGGTTCATCCTGTGTGAGAATGCCAGTTGGATATGCCATGGTGTCGACTCTGGGAGCGACACCAGGATGATCCAAACGGGGGACATCCGCCGGATAGGGCTCATGAGGAGTTCCGGTTGGGTTTTGCCATGGAGTCTTCTCAACCATGGGAGAGGCGCCAGGATTGTCTCGGGAGTTATATGATGGAGTCCTTGAACATGAATCCATGCGTGGATGTTCTTGGGTTGTCTCCAGTTGGTTGGTGATATTGTATTGCTTGCATATTACATGATGTCATATTTATACATTTGAGTGAGCCATGGAGTGGAGAGAGCCTCTAGCTCCATTGGTTTACTGAGATATATTTGTATATCTCACCCCGTGTTTGGGGGACCACATTTCAGGTCACTATGAGCCGGGAGGAGCTTCGGGCAAGAAGCCCGCTTAGTGGACAGTGGATTTGCATGCGGTGCATTGGGATTGCATGACATTTTGGAGGAGGGCTATGGATTGCACATAGCATGACATTAGTATTTTGAGACTTAGGTCATGAACATATTGCATGATGTTATTGCCATGCTTTTTGTAGTGTTCATGATGGTATACTAAGTCTTGTTTATTGCTTATTATTCATGACATGGATAATTGTATATTTTGAGTGAGCATGGGACTTGTCCATGGCCACATTCATTGCCTTTGAAGTCTTGATGATTATGTTGTAAAAATGGTCCATATTTGTATGTAAATGGCCATTACTTTGAGGACTTTGTAAATGATGTATATTTTAAGGAAAATGCATGATGGAAGGGCCTAGAGCCTACATTAGGATGTGTTTAAGTGTTGTGTGGAGTACCAAGGGGTTAGGGATGGATTACACAACCTTTCTTGGGCTTAAAATGCTGTAATCTGTCACTTTTGCTGCATAGTAATCGATTACCCAAGCATGGTAATCGATTACCATGCAACAGGGGACGAAATTTAGCTACTGTCTTCACTGGTAATCGATTACTGAGGCTTGGTAATCGATTACCATGTGAGGTAATCGATTACCAAAGGCTGGTAATCGATTACCAGAACAGAGGAGGTCAAAATTTAGTTACTGCCTCATTTTTGACAGGTGGTAATCGATTACCACCCACTGGTAATCGATTACCACAGTGTAATTTTCGAAAATTCAGGTTTTTCTAGACTAAAAGAAAGGGGCTTAACTTGATGGGTAGAACTCCAAATGGTACGTGGTTTGAAACCACGCGTAGATAACGTAAAGGACTACAACTTGGTAAAATGTGAGAGTAAGATGGTGAGTTTAATTGAATTGAAATAAAAGAAGGATTAATGATGTTAGTAAAATGTATGATTCCGCGAGTTGCATTTACAATTATAGTGTGGTTTTAATTGATTACGGAAAAAGTATTGATGTAAGAAAAGGAATATGATAAAAGAAAAATTTGCCCGTAATTTAATTAACCCAATCACTGTGATTGTAACTGCGCTTAATATCATAATCAATGTTAACAATACCGGTATACAACGGGCTGTTACATTTTATGGTATCAGAGCAGTTTTGTGAGGGAACTCTGATTGTGTGTGTTGTATCTTGTGTGCCATAGCTATCTGTGAACTATTTATGATTAATGTATATGTGATTCCTCAGTGTGGGTCTGATCAGCTCATTCCTTTGTGTTACATGTACAGATATCATGAGTAGGGCGCGTGGTCGCCGTGGGGCACGTGGTGCAGGTCCTTTGCCACCGGATCCGGTCACTGCAGTCCTGAATGCTCTGCAGGCGGAAACGGCTGCAAATAGAAACATGACTGAAAACCTGATGAAGACTAATCAGGATATGATGCAGGCCTTTATGGCTGAGATGAGGGCCGATAGAGATCGTCCTAGGAGGGATAATTCACCTCCACACACGGCTACGGTGACTCCTACACCGACGCCATATGTTACTCCTCAACAGGGGGAGAGTGGGGCTAGTCACCACACTGGTGAGGCTAGTCATCATACTACTGACCCTAGCTATGTTCTTGATCCGTCATCTGTTGCCCAATCTACTGGGGCTGCGGGGCAGGTCATTGATAATGCTGATGATGAGCGTAGGCTCATATCTTTTAGGAAACATAAGCCACCCGCATTTCTGGGGTCAAGGGACCCAAAGGAGGTTACTGCTTGGTTGAGGGGAATGGACAAGATTTTCCAAGTGATGAGATGCCAAGATCCGCAGAAATTATTGTATTCTGTTTATATGCTGGAGGGTGATGCCCAGGAGTGGTGGGACAATGTGTCTCGCCCATGTGTTATTCAGGGTGAGGTTATTACTTGGACAATGTTCGAAGGTCTGTTTCATGAAGAATATTTTCCCCGCGATGTTCGGGAGGCAAAGCAAGGTGAATTTGATAGTTTGGTACAGGGAGTCATGACCGTGGATGCCTATGTGGCAAAATTCAATGAACTTGTGAAATTTGCAAACTATGGGGGTACTCTACCTACTCCGGAGTTCTTGTCAGCTAAATTCCAAAGAGGGCTGAGTGAGAAGATTGCTAAGAGGATGTCAAACACTGCGGTGAGAAACTTTGCTGATTTGGTGACCCAATGCAAGAGGGTCGAGACTGTTTATGGAAGATATCCGAAATCTGATTCGGCAAAAGAGCAAGATGTTAAGAGGACACCTGGTCCTTCTGGAAATACTAATAGAGGAGGTTTCAATAATAATAACAGGGGTAGGGGGTTGCATGTAAGGCAGCCTCCTGGTCAATTCAAGAGGGGTGGAAACACTGGTGGTGGTGGTGCTGCGAACAGATATTTTACCCCACAATGTGGGAAGTGTGGGAAATACCACAAAGGTGTATGTGGTGCTGGTTCGTCGGCTTGTTTTAGATGTGGTCAGAATGGCCACTTTGCTAGAAATTGTCCATCTTCTTCGGGGCAGGCTGCGAATCTGCAGGCCTTGCCGGCAGCTACTACTGCTACTCCTACTGCTGTTGTTCCTACTGTGGGACGAGTTTATACTACAAATGCGCAACACACTGGAAAGGCTCCGAATTTGGTAAAAGGTATAATTTTCCTCTCTAATGTTGATTTGTCTGTATTATTTGATTCGGGAGCAACGCATTCATTTGTGGCGGACTATGTGGCTAAGGCGCTGGACTTAAAGGTAACACGAATGGTTCCTCCGATGCGTATTACTACCGCTACAGGAGAGGTTAGTGAATCGTCTTGGATTTGCGAAGATGTGAAGTTCACCTATTTAGGCAGGGGTTACACCATTGATTTAATTATCTTACCCCTGGCCTCTGTCAATTTGATTTTGGGGATGGATTGGTTGTCTCGGAACTGCGCAATGATTGATTGCTGCGGAAAGAGGTTGTTGTTGTCTCACGAGAGGCCGACTGTTTGTCCGTCTTTGTATTTGTCTGTCAGTCAGACTGTGAAAGCCTTGAAGGCTGGAGATCTGGGTTATGTCCTTTTGGGCGGATTGGTGGGTGACAAAAAGGAGGAGATTTCTTCTATTCCGGTTGTTAATGAGTTTGAGGACGTATTTCCTGATGAGATACCGGAATTTCCGCCTGAGAGAGAGATTGAGTTCTCGATTGACCTATTACCTGGTGTGGGGCCGATTTCCTTGGCTCCATACCGGATGTCGCCACTTGAATTGGCCGAGTTGAAGAAACACATTGAAGAATTGTCTGCGAAGAATTTTATTAGGCCGAGTGTGTCTCCGTGGGGAGCACCGGTTATATTTGTGAAGAAAAAGGATGGTAGCATGAGATTGTGCACTGACTACCGACAGTTGAATAAAGTGACTATTAAGAACCGGTACCCATTACCGCGTATTGATGATTTATTAGATCAGTTGAGGGATGCCTGTGTATTTTCGAAGATTGGTCTCCGGTCCGGATATCACCAGATTCGGATTAAACCGGAGGATGTACCTAAAACAGCTTTCTGATCCAGATATGGACATTTTGAATATCAAGTGATTCCTTTTGGGCTTACTAATGCCCCTGCGGTGTTCATGGATTATATGAACCGCATCTTTAAACCGTATTTGGACCAGTTCGTGATTGTATTTATTGATGACATTCTGATCTATTCTAAGAGTAAGGAGGAGCACATCAACCATTTGAGGACTGTGTTGCAGGTATTGAAAGATAAGAAGTTATATGCTAAACCGTCTAAGTGTGAATTCTGGTTGTCTGAGGTGCAATTCTTGGGTCATGTTATTTCTGCAAGTGGTGTTTATAACACCTCGGAAAATTAAATGTGAGTTTATTTGATAAAATATGGGTTTAAGAGGAAAGGATTGTGAAAATCCAAGAATTATGGCCAAAATGGGCAAAAAGGGCAAAATGGTAAATTGCCAAAAACGTGAACCGAGGCATGAAAAATGGAGTTAGAGATTTAATATGACAAAAATAATGTTGAAAATGGAATCAGGACGGAAAATTGAGTGAGTAGGCAAAATTGTGAAAAAGTGATGAATAGTGACTTTTTAAGTGAAAGATACTGCGGTACGAGTGTACCGATAAGCGTGAAATTTTTATCAGTATTTTGAGGAAAGAAAAATATGTCATGGACTGGAAAAATATGTAGATTAAGAATTTATGATCGGAATTTTTATCGGGGTTAAAGTTAGATCGCGTGTGGGACCCGTGTGACCGAAGTCACTTGGCCCCCACCTCTTTTTCTTCTTTCTTTCCTTCCTTTTCTTCTCTCTTGCGCGCGCCTCCCCTGCCTGTGAAGAACCCCCAAACCACCATTTCTCTCTTCTCTTGCCATTTTCTCTATTCTTCACCAAATCACTTGGTTTTGGTGTTGAAATCTATTGTAAACAACCTTCTAAAGCCATTGGTGGCACTCTTAAGCCATGAATCCACCCCCATTGCTGCGTTTTTGGGCAAAACAGATCCGACCCCTTTTGATGTTCTTGAAGATTTGAGAGTTTTTGGATCTCCTTTGGATTGATGGAGCCTTGGTGGTGTTCATACACATGATGGTGAGTATATTTGTGGTACTTTTGTGGTTGGTTTTGTAGATCTAGAAATTATGCTTTGAATCTTTAATCTTAGATGTGTGATGATAGAGAGCTCAAATGGAAAAATGCTATTAGATGAAAATGCCTTAGAATGATGCTTGTAAGCTAGAAATGCTATGATAAATTTTGGTGAAAAGTTGGGTTTTTAACTTAGGAAAATTTGTGGAATTTTCATGAAAATTGGTATGTGGTGTAATTGAATAATTGAATGATGGACCATTGGTATAGGTTGATAATATGATTATATGAGTAGTGTGTGTGTTAAAATGGAATTGAAAACCTTGTAGAATGAACCTTTGAGGAATTCGAACCATAGAAGGGTTTGGAGGAAAAATGATGTAAAGGTTGTGAATTTGATGTGGTATGATATAAAATGATGTTAATTGGATAATGGTATAGTGTGATATAGTGGAATGAGAAGAAAGAATGTGTGATTCATGATGTAATTGGTAAATTAATCCATAAAAGAGATTGAAGTAAAATGGTATGGAAAAATAGCCTTTGGCCTAAGGGATTTAATGATGATTAATTGTGTAAATGAATGGTTTACATGGGAATTGTATTTATGATCATGTTGTTGATCATATAGGTTGCCTCTGTTGGACGCTTTGGAAGCGGGTAAGCTTGGAGCTTACGTATGGAGCATGGGCTCGGTGTTGAGGTAACCTTTGGAACTGGGGTTTAGCCCTTGTGTGCTCCACCACACCTAGTGGAAGGTTGTGGTTGGATTATGTGTTTATGGCATGGTGTGATTATGTGCTTGTGTGCAAATTGCTTGGATTGTATGAAAAATTGTTTGGTCACTGGCCAGTTGACGTGTGTTGGGTTTGGACATCCGCTGGATCATTTCGATGGCGAAATACCAGTTGGAATGCCATGGGGTCGACTCATGGGAGCGACACCAGGATGAGCCAAACGGGGGACATCCGCCGGATAGGTCTCTTGAGGAGTTCCGGTTGGGTTGGCCATGGAGTTTTCTCAACCATGGGAGAAGCTCTAGGATTGTCTCGGGAGTTATATGATGGAGCCTTGAACATGAATCCATGCGTGGATGTTCTTGGGTTGTCTCCAGTTGGTTGGTGATATTGTATTGCTTGCATATTATATGATGTTATATTTGCACATTGAGTGAGCCATGGGGTGGAGAAACCTCCAGGGCCCTTGGTTTACTGAGATATATTTATATATCTCACCCCGTGTTTTGGGGCATCATTTCAGGTTAGGTTGAGCCTGGAAGAGTGGAGCATGAGGTGCATATTGGGGGCACCATGTGATGAGCATTGGATGGGGACATATATTGCATATGTTTTATGCTTTAGGACTTAGATCATGAACTTGTGCATGTTGAAAATGCCATGCCTTGTATGTTCATGACTACATGTTGAATTCTTTCAATTTGATGTATATGTAGGACTATAGAATCTATTGTATAATTGAGTGAGCATGGGACTTGTCCATTGCCACATTCATTGTAATTGAAGCCTTGGCAAATATGTTGTAAAATGGTCCTTATTTGATGTAAAATGGCCATTATATTAAAGACTTTGTAAATGATGCATAATTGAATGAAAATATATGTTTGAAGGGCCTAGTGCCTACATTAGAGTATGTTTAAGTGTTGTGTGGAGTACCAAGGGGTTAGGGATGGATTACACAACCTTTCTGGGGCTTAAAATGCTGTAATCTGTCATTTTTGCTGCATAGTAATCGATTACCTAAGCATGGTAATCGATTACCATGCAACAGGGGACGAAAATTGGCTACTGTCTTAACTGGTAATCGATTACTGAGCTTTGGTAATCGATTACCAAGTAAGGTAATCGATTACCCAAAGTTGGTAATCGATTACCAGAACAGAGGAGGTCAAAATTTGGCTACTGCCTAATTTTTGACAGGTGGTAATCGATTACCACCCACTGGTAATCGATTACCACAGTGAAAATTTTGAAAATTCATGTTTTTCTGGACTAAAAGAAAGGGGTTTAACTTGATGGGTAGAACTCCACATGGTACGTGGCTTGAAACCACGCGTAACTAATGTAAAGGGGTAGAATATGGTAAGATATTAAAGGAATTGGATGAGTTTAAATGAGTTGAACAAAAATAAAGATTAGTGGTGTTGTTAAGCTGAATGCTTCCGCGTATTGCATTTACAATTATGGTGTTGTTTTAATTGATTACGGAAAAGGTTATGGTTATGAAAAGGAATATGATAAAAGGAAAAAAGTTTTCCCGTAATTTAATTAACCCAATTACTGTGATTGTAACTGCGCTTAATATCATAATCAATGTTAACAATACCGGTACGTAACGGGCTGTTACAGTGTTGCAGTGGATCCAAGCAAGATTGAAGCGGTGAGTGACTGGGAACGACCTAAGACTGTGACTGAGATTAGAAGTTTTCTGGGGCTTGCTGGCTATTATCGCCGATTTATACAGGGATTTTCTGCAATGGTTCAACCGTTGACCCGATTGACACGAAAGGATACTCCTTTTGTGTGGACCCAGGAATGTGAGGACTGTTTTCTGCTACTTAAAGAGAAATTGACCACTGCTCCGGTGTTGACTCTACCTGATCCGGAGGGTGAGTTTGTGTTATATTATGACGCTTCTAAGAAGGGTTTAGGGAGCGTACTGATGCAGGAAGGAAAAGTGATTGCTTACGCGTCTAGGCAGTTAAGGCCGCATGAGGAGAATTATCCGACGCATGACTTGGAACTGGCTGCTATTGTGTTTGCCTTGAAAATCTGGAGGCACTTTCTGTATGGGATGAAATTTGCTGTGTTCAGCGACCATAAAAGCTTGAAATATTTGTTTGATCAGAAGGAGCTGAATATCAGGCAGCGTAGATGGGTTGAAATCTTGAAAGACTATGACTTTGAGCTGAAATACCACCCGGGAAAGGCTAATGTTGTGGCAGATGCATTGAGTAGGAAGTCTGTCAATTTATCTCATATGATGATGTGGGACAATGAAGTGATTGAGCAATTTCGTGACATGAAAATAACGGATTTCTTTGCAGGGAGAATGTGTGATATGGATTTGACTCGGATTGAGAACGAGCTGCACGAGAAAATTAAAGAGACTCAGATTCGCAATGAAAGTATAAAGTATTTGAAAGGCCAGAGTGGCATATCTGTTAATGAACAGGGATTATTATTATATCAGGGCAGGATTGTTGTGCCCAAGGAACTTGCAGAGGAAGTTATGACTGAGGCCCATATATCCACCCAGGTGCCACAAAAATGTACCAAGATTTGAAAGTTAAGTTCTGGTGGCCTGGGATGAAAAGGGATGTTGCTGAATACGTGTCTAAGTGTTTGGTTTGTCAGAAAGTAAAAATAGAGCATCAGAAACCTGCTGGATTACTTCAGCCGCTGGATATACCTGAATGGAAATGGGAGAGTATTTCAATGGATTTTGTTGTGGGATTGCCACGAACTCAAGCTGGTTACGATTCGATTTGGGTTATTGTGGACCGACTCACGAAGTCTGCACATTTTCTACCAGTACGAGTGGATTTCACCACAGAGAAGTTGGCTACACTGTATGTAAAGGAGATTGTTAGACTCCATGGGATACCGATTAGCATTGTGAGTGATCGGGACCCGAAGTTTACTTCGCATTTTTGGGGAGCTTTGCAGCAGGCTTTTGGCACTCAGCTTCGACTGAGCACTACTTATCACCCGCAGACTGATGGTCAGACTGAGAGGACCATACAGACACTTGAGGATATGCTGAGAGCTTGCACACTGGAACAGGGTAATGCCTGGGATAGGTACTTACCATTGGTGGAATTTTCGTATAACAACAGTTTTCATTCCAGTCTGGGTATGGCACCATATGAGGTTTTGTATGGCAGGAGGTGTCGTACGCCCACTTGTTGGACAGAGGTAGGCGATAAAGAAAGATTTGGTCCGGATTTTGTGCAGGAAACAACAGTGCAAATTGAAATGATCAGAGAAAAATTGAAACAGGCACAGAATCGGCAGAAAAGCTACTATGACAATAAGCATAGACCGCTGGAATTTGAGGAAGGTGACCATGTTTTTGTACGGTTATCTCCGGTCACAGGTGTTGGCCGTGCGTTGGGTGTGAGGAAGCTGAGTCCACGGTTCATTGGGCCGTATCAAATTATGAAAAGAGTGGGATTGGTGGCCTATCAGCTTGCCTTACCCCCGCAATTATCCAATTTACATGATGTTTTTCATGTGTCGCAATTGCGACGTTATGTTCCGGATGAATCACATGTGGTGATACCGGATAATATTGAAATCAGGGAGAACTTGAAGACTCCCATCGGTCCTATTGCCATATTGGACCGCAGTGAAAAGAGATTGAGAAGTAAGATTATTCCCATGCTGAAGATTCAGTGGGAAGGCCGCACACCTGAGGAGGCTACTTGGGAGCGGGAGGACGAGATTCTCCAGCTGTATCCTGAGTTAGCGAGCAGGTATGATCTAATTTTGCGGACAAAATTTATAAAAGGTGGGGTGAATATAACACCTCATATATTTAAATGTGAATTTTTATATTATAATGTGAAATGAAAGTTAGTGGATAAGTGAAAATCCGTGAATTATGGCCAAAATGGGCAAAAAGGGCAAAATGGTAATTGACCAGCCGTGTGTTCTGAGGCATAAATACTGAGTTAGAGATTTCATATGACAAAAGTAATGCTGGAAATGGAATCAGGGCGGAAAATTGAGTGAATAGGCAAATTTGGGAAAAGTTGATGAATAGTGATTTTTAAGTGTTAAATACTGTGGTGTGAGTGTACCGATAGGTGTGAAAATTTTATCAATATTTTGAGAAATAAAAATATGACATGGACTGGAAAAATATGTAGATTAAGAATTTATGATCGGAATTTTTATCGGGATTAAAGTTAGATCGCGTATGGGACCCGTGGGACCAAAAACCCACTTGGCCCACTCACCCCCACGCCTTCTTTCCCCTTTTTCTTTCTTCTTTCCCGTGAAGATCCACCATTCACAACCAAAAACACCATTTCTTCTCCATTTTGCCATTTCTTCATTTCTTCACCAAATCGCTTGATTTTGGTGTCGAAATCTATTGTAAACAACCTTCTAGATCCATTGGTAACACTCCCAAGCCTTGAATCCATCTCTTTGCTTCGTTTTTGGCCAAGAACAGATCTGACCCACTTGTGTTCTTGGAGTTTTGTTGGAGTTTTGGTCTTCCTTTGGCTTAGTGGAGCCTTGGTGGTGAGCATACACTTGATTGTGAGTATATTTGTGGTATATTTGTGGTATATTTGTGGTTGATTTTGTAGATCTAGGAATTTATGCTTTAAACCTTTAATTTTAGATGTGTGATGATAGAGAGCCCAAATCGAAAAATGCTATTAGATGAAAAGGTCTTAGAATCATGCTTGTAAGCTAGAAATGCTATGATAATTTTTGGTGAAAAAGTTAGGTTTTTAACTTAGGAAAATTTGAGGAATTTTCATGAAAATTGAGGTTTTGTGTAATTTGGATTTGATGATTGTTGTAGGGTGCCTCACACGGACGTGATTGTAAAGGTTGAATTGGAGCATACGTTTGGAACGGATTTGCTAAGTGTTGAGGTAAACCCTTGGAACTTGGGTTTAATCCCTAGTGTGCTCCACCACACCTAGTGGAAGGTTGTGGTTGGATTATGTGTTTATGGCATTGTGTGATTGTGTGCTTGTATGCATATTGCTTGATTTTGTGAAAATTGTTTGGACTGGCCAGTTGACGTATGTTGGTTTGGACATCCGCTGGGTTCATCCTGTGTGAGAATGCCAGTTGGATATGCCATGGTGTCGACTCTGGGAGCGACACCAGGATGATCCAAACGGGGGACATCCGCCGGATAGGGCTCATGAGGAGTTCCGGTTGGGTTTTGCCATGGAGTCTTCTCAACCATGGGAGAGGCGCCAGGATTGTCTCGGGAGTTATATGATGGAGTCCTTGAACATGAATCCATGCGTGGATGTTCTTGGGTTGTCTCCAGTTGGTTGGTGATATTGTATTGCTTGCATATTACATGATGTCATATTTATACATTTGAGTGAGCCATGGAGTGGAGAGAGCCTCTAGCTCCATTGGTTTACTGAGATATATTTGTATATCTCACCCCGTGTTTGGGGGACCACATTTCAGGTCACTATGAGCCGGGAGGAGCTTCGGGCAAGAAGCCCGCTTAGTGGACAGTGGATTTGCATGCGGTGCATTGGGATTGCATGACATTTTGGAGGAGGGCTATGGATTGCACATAGCATGACATTAGTATTTTGAGACTTAGGTCATGAACATATTGCATGATGTTATTGCCATGCTTTTTGTAGTGTTCATGATGGTATACTAAGTCTTGTTTATTGCTTATTATTCATGACATGGATAATTGTATATTTTGAGTGAGCATCGGACTTGTCCATGGCCACATTCATTGCCTTTGAAGTCTTGATGATTATGTTGTAAAAATGGTCCATATTTGTATGTAAATGGCCATTACTTTGAGGACTTTGTAAATGATGTATATTTTAAGGAAAACGCATGATGGAAGGGCCTAGAGCCTACATTAGGATGTGTTTAAGTGTTGTGTGGAGTACCAAGGGGTTAGGGATGGATTACACAACCTTTCTTGGGCTTAAAATGCTGTAATCTGTCACTTTTGCTGCATAGTAATCGATTACCCAAGCATGGTAATCGATTACCATGCAACAGGGGACGAAATTTAGCTACTGTCTTCACTGGTAATCGATTACTGAGGCTTGGTAATCGATTACCATGTGAGGTAATCGATTACCAAAGGCTGGTAATCGATTACCAGAACAGAGGAGGTCAAAATTTGGTTACTGCCTCATTTTTGACAGGTGGTAATCGATTACCACCCACTGGTAATCGATTACCACAGTGTAATTTTCGAAAATTCAGGTTTTTCTAGACTAAAAGAAAGGGGCTTAACTTGATGGGTAGAACTCCAAATGGTACGTGGTTTGAAACCACGCGTAGATAACGTAAAGGACTACAACTTGGTAAAATGTGAGAGTAAGATGGTGAGTTTAATTGAATTGAAATAAAAGAAGGATTAATGATGTTAGTAAGATGTATGATTCCGCGAGTTGCATTTACAATTATAGTGTGGTTTTAATTGATTACGGAAAAAGTATTGATGTAAGAAAAGGAATATGATAAAAGAAAAATTTGCCCGTAATTTAATTAACCCAATCACTGTGATTGTAACTGTAACGCCCTCCCTTGTATGCATCCAAGAGAGTCGTTTGCTAAGCGGAATTAGAGTCTTTAACGTCACATAAGTTAACAAAGATTCTTATTCTAAGTTCAAACCCGAAAAGCGTTTCTAAAATCCTTATCACTTCTGTTTGGACGATAAAAAATATTTCAAGTGTTTTAGAAGGAGCACGTTGAGGGCTTCGCGTGCATATAAAATAATAGAAAATCGGAGTTCGTTTGCTCATAAAAACACCACCCGTAAGGTGCACTGTAAAAATTTCAGCACTTAAATTCTTTTCACAAACGTTTTCCAAAACAGCCGCTGTTCATAAAAGTTCAAGGTAAAATAGAGATGATAGAGTCTACAGTCATCCAAGAGTACCCAAAATATTACACATTACAGTCATCCAATCAATCAACAGCAACAGTACAAGTCCAATCATCAGCAAGCAACAGCAAATATCACGTCTTCAAATGCTTTTACGTCCTCCTGCCATTTAGGAAAATAGCAGCCCCGAAGGGGTGAGAATAATCCCAGTAGTGTGGCAACAAAACCAGTAATATAACATTATTAACTAGGCACAAAATCATAAACAGTCACTTCAACATATCCTTGTTCCTTTTCCTTTTTCCTTTTCATCATATTCATATATATTGCGCATATAACGCCTTTCCTTTTCATCATATTCATATATTGCGTATATAACGCCTTTCCTTTGCGCTTTTAGCACCGTCGTGCGCGCACTTCACAGTGGAATCAAATATACCCTGGCACCTGAGCTCCATGTGGATTCCAACTGTGGGCCTATGCGGACTGATGCCAAGTGTCCCATACCCCGGTACCTTGGGGATGCCTATATGATGCTTGCTCAAACACATGGTCCTGTACATAACTATTCTAAAACAAGGCCTATATGATCTTGATACATGCATGTCATGCTATGCTTTCACACACAAAGCGTAAAAATGCGGTATGATGTAAGGTGCATGCTTATATACCTTTCATATAGCCATCACGGCACATATACTTTTCATATGCGTTTTTACCTCATAATCATATAGCCATCACGGCACATTTTTGGCAGTTTCCTTTCATCATAATGGAACATAATACTTTTACGGAATATGGAGCATCATGTCACAATTTTATACCAGTAGTCAATAGTCACATTAGGTAATATCGCCTGACACTTACCTTGCGTGCCTTAAACAATACCAAACAGCAGCGAAGTATCTCACTTCTTAAGCGCACCTAAATCAATTACAACCAATCATTTACAGTGGCGATTTACAGCAGAAACAGTGAGCATACAGCAGCGTTTTACAGTGGAAAACAGTGAGCATACAGCAGTGTTTTACAGCAGAAAAACAGTGAGCATACAGCAGCGTTTTACAGCAGAAAACAGTGACGTTTGTTCTTAAAACAGTGAGCAGAAAACAGTGAGTTGTTCTTTAAAACAGTGAGCAGAAAACAGTGACGTTTTCCTTAAAAACAGTGGCAGAACAGTGACGTTTTCCATTAAAAACAGTGGGCAGAAACAGTGACGTTTTACAGCAGGAAAACAGCAGCACCTTACAGCAGAACAGTGAACGTTTTAAAACAGAAACAGTGACATCTTGGACCTCAAAACAGTGGCAGAACAGTGGCATTTAGACAGTGGCATTTGAACATCAAAACAGTGACATAAGTAGTGGTATTTGTGCATCAAAACAGTGGCATGAATGGTTGCATTTGAACACGAAACAGTGGCATGGGTAGAGGTATTTACACATCAAAACAGTGGCATAAAGAGGGATTTTTGAACATTAAGACGGTGGCATAAATGGTGATTAAAACAGTGGCATAAATCATGATTTTTGGACATTAAAACAGTGGCATAAATAGTGGTGTTTGAACATCAATATGGTGGTTATTTTATGCAGAAACAGTGGCTCATTAAGTACTAAAACAGTGAGTATTTTTGGTGCAAAACAGTGACATATGTAGCATTAAAACAGTGAGCATTTTATGCAGAAACAGTGGCATGTGAGGTACTAAAACAGTGAGTATTGTGTGCAGAAACAGTGGCATCAAAAGGTGATCTTGTCCAACCGAAACAGTGGCATATGCATCCTCAAAACGGTGGCACTTTTATACAAAACAGTGGCATCAAGATGGTGCTCTTGCCAAACCGAAACAGTGGCATATGCATCCTCAAAACAGTGGTAGATTCAATCATAAACAGTGGCATATATTGAGGCATATTCATACAAAAACAGTGGCATAAACTTAAGCATAACCATGAGACTTTCATTCCATAACTTAGCATACAAATCATCATAAAATAGCTCCATCCTTATACTTTCACCATGTTCAATCAAGAATCCAATACAAGACATATTCAAGGAGACATTCAAGAACACACATGATTACACACCATGAAAGAGGTCTAAGTTCTAGGCTTACCTCTTGTAGCACACACTTCTTGCTCACACACCACACCCTTTATCTTTACTACACAACAAGTCCACCCTTCCTAGGAGGTGCTCTATGCGCATACAATTGAGAAGGACAACTTTGGACAGCTCCCAAGGTGAGTACCAAGGCTGGACAGTGAGGGGGAAAAGAGAAAGAAAACTCACACTTACTTGGTGTATAGTCACGGCTTTAAGGGTGTGAGGGAAGGTGAGTTGTCTTAGCAAAGTATAACACCTCGGAAAATTAAATGTGAATTTATGTGATAAAATATGGGTTTAAAAGGGAAGGATTAGTGAAAATCCGAGAGTTAGGGCCAAAATGGGCTAAAAAGGGCAAAATGGTAATTTGCCAAAAACGTGAACCGAGGCATGAAAAATGGAGTTAGAGATTTAATATGACAAAAATAATGCTGGAAATGGAATCAGGGCGGAAAATTGAGTGAATAGGCAAATTTGGGAAAAATTGATGAATAGTGATTTTTTTAAGTGTTAAATACTGCGGTACGAGTGTACCGATAAGTGTGAAAATTTTATCAATATTTTGAGGAAAGAAAAATATGTCATGGACTGGAAAAATATGTAGATTAAGAATATATGATCAGAAATTTTATCGGAGTTAAAGTTAGATCGCGTGTGGGACCCGTGTGACCGAAGTCACTTGGCCCCACCCTCTTTTTCTTCTTCTTTCCTTCTCTTTTCTTCTCCTCTCTCGCGCCCTCCCCTGCAAAATGAACCCCAAACCCCCATTTCTCTCTTCTCTCACCAATTCTTCATTTCTCCACCAAATCACTTGATTTTGGTGTTGAAATCTATTGTAAACAACCTTCTAGATCCATTGGTAACACTTAGAAGCCATGAAACCACCTCCATTGCTGCGTTTTGGGACTGTACAGATCCGAACCATGTTGGGTTCTTGGAGTTTTTGAGAGTTTTGGATCTCCTTTGGATTGATGGAGCCTTGGTGGTTTTCCTACACTAGATGGTGAGTACGTTTGTGGTACTTTTGTGGTTGGTTTCATAGATCTAGGAATTTATGCTTTGAATCTTTGATTCTAGATGTGTGATGATAGAGAGCCCAAATGGAAAAATGCTATTAGATAAAAAGGCCTTAGAATGATGCATGAAAGCTAGAAATGCTATGATAAATTTTGGTGAAAAAGTTGGATTTTAACTTAGGAAAATTTGTGAAGATTTCATGAAAATTGGTATGTGGTGTAATTGGATAATTGAATGATGGACCATTGGAATAGATTGATAATATGATTATATGATTAGTGTGTGTGTTAAAATGGAATTGAAAACCTTGTAGAATGAACCTTTGAGGAATTCGAACCATAGAGGGGTTTGGAGGAAAAATGATATAAAAATGATGTAGTGGAAGTTGAATGATTGAAAATGATGTTTAATTGGATGATAGTATAGTGTGGTAAAGTGGAATGAGAAGAAAGAATGTGTGATTCATGGTGTAATTGGTAAATTAACCTATAAAAGAGATTGAAGTAAAATGGTATGGAAAAATAGCCTTTGGCCTAGGTGATTTAAATGATGATTAATTGTGTAAATGAATGGTTGACATTGGAATTGTATTGATAATCATGTTGTGGATTATCTAGGTTGCCTCTTTTGGACGCTTTGGAAGCGGGTAAGCTTGGAGCTTACGTTTGGAGCATGGGCTCGGTATTGAGGTAACCTTTGGAACTGGGGTTTAGCCCTTGTGTGCTCCACCACACCTAGTGGAAGGTTGTGGTTGGATTATGTGATTATGGCATTGTGTGATTGTGTGCTTGTATGCATATTGCTTGGATTTTATGAAAATTGTTTGGTCACTGGCCAGTTGACGTGTGGAGTTTGGACATCCGCTGGGTTCATCCTTGTGAGAATGCCAGTCGGGTTTTGCCGTGGAGTCGACTCTGGGAGCGGCGCCAGGATGATCCAAACGGGGACGTCCGCCGGATAGGGCTCATGAGGAGTTCCGGTTGGGTATTGCCATGGAGTCTTCTCAACCATGGGAGAGGCGCCAGGACTGTCTCGGGAGTTATATGATGGAGTCCTTGAACATGAATCCATGAGTGGATGTTCTCGGGTTGTCTCCAGTTGGTGGGTGATATTGCATTGCTTGCATATTGTATGATGTTATATTTGCACATTGAGTGAGCCATGGGGTGGAGAAACCTCCAGGGCCCTTGGTTTACTGAGATATATTTATATATCTCACCCCGTGTTGTGGGGCATCATTTCAGGTCAGGTTGAGCCTGGAAGAGTGGAGCATGAGGTGCACATTGGAGGCACAGTGTGTTGAGGAGTTGATTGGGACACATCTTGCATATGTTTATGCTTTAGAATTAGATCATGAACTTGTGCATGTTGAAAATGCCATGCTTGTATGTTCATGACTACTTGTTAAGTCTTTCAAATTGATGTATATGTATAACCTTGGAAATTGTTGTATATTTGAGTGAGCATGGGACTTGTCCATTGCCACATTCATTGTATTAGAAGCCTTGGTGAAAATGTTGTAAAATGGACCATATTTGATGTAAAATGGCCATTATGTTAAAGACTTTGTATATGATACATAATTGAATGAAAATGCATGTTTGAAGGGCCTAGAGCCTAAATTATAGTATGTTTAAGTGTTGTGTGGAGTACTAAGAGGTTAGGGATGGATTACACAACCCTTCTTGGGCTTAAAATGCTGTAATCTGTCACTTTTACTGCATAGTAATCGATTACCCAAGCATGGTAATCGATTACCATGCAACAGGGGACGAAAATTGGCTACTGTCTTCACTGGTAATCGATTACTAAGCTTTGGTAATCGATTACCATGTGAGGTAATCGATTACCCAAAGTTGGTAATCGATTACCAGAACAGAGGATGTGAAAAATTGGCTACTGCCTCATTTTTGACAGGTGGTAATCGATTACCACCCACTGGTAATCGATTACCACAGTGTAAATTTTGAAAATTTAAGTTTTTCTAGACTAAAAGGAAGGGGTTTAACTTGATGGGTAGAACTCCACATGGTACGTGGTTTGAAACCACGCGTGGCTTATGTAAAGGGCTAGAACATGGTGAGAAATGAAAATAAGTTGATGAGTTTAAATGAGTTAAATAAAAAGAAAGATTAGTGATGTTCGTAAACTGTATGCTTCCGCGTTTTGCATTTACAATTTATAGTTTTGTTTTAATTGATTACGGAGAAGGTTATGGTTATTAAAAGGAATATGATAAAAGGAAAAAGTTTGCCCGTAATTTAATTAATCCAATGACTGTGATTGTAACTGCGCTTAATATCATAATCAATGTTAACAATACCGGTACGTAACGGGCTGTTACATTTTATGGTATCAGAGCAGTTTCTTTAGGGAACTCTGATGATTGTGTAATTGAGGTGAGTGCTGTATAGTTGCACGTAGACACTTATTGACTGCTACACATGTGGTTCCTTAGTTTGGGCCTGATCAACCCATATCTTCGTGTTCAATGTGTGGTCAGTATAAGATGCCTTCGTGACAACCCTGGAGCACCAATGCCAGTCTTTAGGCTGAGGTTGTGGGTGCAGTGTTGACTGCTCCACGGATGGATATGTTAGTAAGTGGATTTGGTGTACTTGAGGACTTAGTGAGAATAAATGGTGATGCTGTAATCGAGGACTTAGTGAGTTAATGGTGTTGTGAATTGTTGCATAATGTGGTAGTATGATTGTATCATGATGATTTATGCAATAAAAATTTATGGTGCTATTGGATTGTTGTAACTTAGTGAAATTGGTGGTAATCGAAGAAAATGTGAAATGTAAACATGTATTGTAATGAATAGAAATAAAGGAAGGTGTGTTGGTATATGTAAATGATTGAATTGAGTTGGTATTGGTATGATGATGTTGGTAAGTCCTCCCAAGTTGTACGGGAGTTAGAACAATTGAGTATATGTGAAATTAGTGCTATAACTCTGACATGGTGGGGAATTGGAACCCCGATGAAATTGTGAAAATTTGAATATGAGTGTTTATATGTAATATTGGGTACCTTAGGGTAAAGTATAAGGTTATAAGACCCTTGATGAGGGCATACACTTGGATGACTTAAGATGCTTGGATGTAGAAATAGATTGAGATTTCCAAAATTTGGATTGAGGATTGTGAGTAACTTAAAAGAACTATGGAAATGATGTGTGGGATGATTCAATGTTTAAAATGGGACTTTGGTCCGTGATGAATAATGCTGGTTAGATGTAAGTGAAGATATCATATGTACAAAAAGTAAAATATAAGGAGTTTAAGAAATTGCCATGTAAGGCATTGGATGAATTTGATTGAAAGTATGTGAGTCCATGAATTAAGGATGGTTGGACTTGACAAATGTGAGGTAAGAAAATATAACTGAGTGTGGTGTAGTAATGGTACTAGTATGCTTCCATAATGTTGTGGAGCATTGCAAGTTGGATGATGAGGCTTAACCTTGTGTGGATAATAATCCTGTGATGGCCGAACGCCAATATGTATAAATGTGTATATCTATATGTGTTGTGAAGGCCGGGGTGCCTAAATGTATATTTGTGTTGTTTTGAGTCAGTAAACTCTTTGATAAAAGAAAAGTTATGAAATGGAAATTCCCTATGATGGGAAATGTTGGAAGAGATTGTCTCTTTGGAGTGTCATTGGATGCTCAATGTGGTATGGGATTCATGATGGAGTCCCGGTGTGCAAGTTATACCATGGCACACACGTTGTTAATAATGTGACAATTAATATTGTCCTAGGTTTCCCCTTGTGGATTGAATCCTAAGAGTTGTTGCTCTTGGAAGTCCCAGGCGAGCGCTGCTCGAAATTGAAATTTATCTGGTGGTCCTGATGCACTGAATGCATGGACGGTTAAATGAGGGCACTCTTGGTGTCATGGTGAAATATTGAGAGAAAAGTGATGTTATGTTAATGAAGTGGATCTTCTACAGTGTTAAGCATGGTTGCTATGAGTCATGATGGACAATGGATTAGGACTGTACCAAACGTGGGTACTGTAGGAATTGAAAGTTTTGTGTCAAAATATGAAAAAGATGCCGAGATCATGTGAGGAGGATTATGCTATGGACTAAGACTAATGACTAGTCAAGAGAATGAATAGAATGTTGAGAAAAGAACCATATTGGAAGGTTATAGTGAATGGTGCAAGAATAAGATAGAACTAGTATACCATTATGTATCTATATAAGAATCTGTATGCCGTTATATACGGATTTGATGTGAATGTGTTTATCTGTGTGGCTATCTCCGTATGGATTATGTTCCCGGAGATTATTATTATTTTATATAAGTAATGTAGTGTGAGGTAAAACCTTGAGTTAGTGGGACTGTTAGCACAGCCTATGGCATGTTACCTCTTCTTGCGTGAATTATAAGGACAGATTCTCTGATTGGTGGGGCATTGCACCTGGGGCCCTTAGGACAGCAAGAGCTCGAGGGGTTAAACCTAAGGATGTTCTTACCCATTGCATTAGAGGATTGTATCTTGTGAGGAACGCAAGGGGTGAATCTTGGGATAATATAAGTGAACAAGTAATATGCCTAACATGATGAAATGTGTGAGATGCCATGAGATGGCAGTTTGAGTTATGAAAGTGAGCACTCGGGGATGTGCATGAGTGTGTACCAAGGTTGGTAGTATGGAATTATGGTTTTTCAGAAATTGTGAAATGAATTATTGGATTGTCACCCTATGTGAAGGGGATGGAAAAATTGATTGGTGATGATGGATTGAGTCAAAGTCTTTTGGGAAGATTTGTGATGGCTAGATGTTAAGCTAAGTTGGTGGCCAAAGTGGCCAATGATTTTAAGTTGGCGGCCAAAGTGGCCTATGATTTTAAGAAGTGATTAATGAAGATATAGTCAAGTAAGAAAGTGTGCTACTAGTTGTTAAAGAGAAATGTATTTGGTGAAATAAAGGGTTGATGTCTCTACCCTGGTGGTAGAGTTACTGATGGAATTGTAGAGATGCAATTATAAGCGAGAGATGTGTTGAAAATACACAATGTGGATGTTGTTCTTGGCTATGTACCAAGACATACGATTGATTGTGCTAGTAGTGCTGTGAATAGTCCGAGAGACTTGTGTAACGGACAATATGAAATTATGAAAGTAATGATAGCGATGGATTTAGTCCTTGTGGCATGATGAATAGGCTTTGGAAATCCCTATGTGACGGGACAGATATGAGAAAGAGATGATATGTAACCGAGAAATGATACATACTGGTTAAAAGAAATGATAATGAAGGTGAGGTGTATTGAGTGAAATGATGATGAAAGTGATGTGTATAGAATGAAATACATGTGAAATTGATAACATGAGTATGGAACGGTAATTAAAGAAAAGTTGTTAGTGGAAATCTTAGGCATGTTGCCTTTAATGTGAGAAATCAATGATGAACTATGCGTTAAGTTTGATATGATTAGTTGAAGTTGTAAGTATGATCTAGTGTATGAAAGTTAATGAGTGAATTCGTGATTGAAAGCGTTGAAATGACTGAGGTGAGGTATGAATTGTAATGTGTGGTCCATTGGGGACCAGATAAAGGTCTTGAGAGAGAGTTTCGCCATTGTGTTTTGGTGAAGTTGGTGAACTTGTAAGGATAAATTGACTGTTGAGCACAAAGATGGTGCTTGTTAAAGATAAAGTGCTGAGGTGAAATTTTACGTTATAGGTTGAGAACATGAGAAAGAAAATTGTGTATATACGAGTTGTGACTAAGTGCCAAGAATGGGGACTTGCCCCTCAGAAAACAAAAGTATAATGAGCGTGAACTAGGTGATTACTCGGTGAGTTGCACTGAGAGGCGGTGAGATTCCATAATAGTGTGTATTGTG
Source organism: Gastrolobium villosum (assembly GCA_032173675.1). Classification (NCBI taxonomy): domain Eukaryota; kingdom Viridiplantae; phylum Streptophyta; class Magnoliopsida; order Fabales; family Fabaceae; genus Gastrolobium; species Gastrolobium villosum. The sequence goes on from JAVKPL010014585.1 coordinate 23,804, forward strand.
AAATAAGAAATGTGGAACAATTGATGACGAGAGTTAATACTCCATAGAAATAAAAATCAAAGAAGGAAAATTGTGGCTGTATTGTGCCAGTAAGTAATAGTTGCCGGTGTGGCACAGATTGAATAGGATGTAGCATAACCCTATGGGTATATTGGTTGATATGTTAATTAGGTGGGGAAAACCTGCCAAGAGGAATTATGGGCTATATGTACTAGGTAGCCGGACTTGTGAAAAGAAAGTGAAAAGAAATTGAAAGAAATTGGCTTGGTAAAGCAGAGATAGTGCACAACTGTGTGGTGCACTCCGGTTGTTCACGTGTGGTGTCACCGGTTGAGATTGAGATTGGGAAGGACTTGAGGTCTCCCATTGGGCCTTGAAAGGCAAGACTATTGTGAAATGTGGCTGAAAAGCCAAAAGATAAAAATGTAAATAATTATTTTGGTGTCCGCGCACTGGATGAGGCTTCTTGGGTACGGGGGACTGAGATTCTCTGGCTGTATCCCGAGTTAGCATATGTGCATAGTTGATTTTGCGGACAAAATTCCTAAAAGGTGGGGTGAATATAACACCTCGGAAAATTAAATGTGAATTTATGTGATAAAATATGGGTTTAAAAGGGAAGGATTAGTGAAAATCCGAGAGTTAGGGCCAAAATGGGCTAAAAAGGGCAAAATGGTAATTTGCCAAAAACGTGAACCGAGGCATGAAAAATGGAGTTAGAGATTTAATATGACAAAAATAATGCTGGAAATGGAATCAGGGCGGAAAATTGAGTGAATAGGCAAATTTGGGAAAAATTGATGAATAGTGATTTTTTTAAGTGTTAAATACTGCGGTACGAGTGTACCGATAAGTGTGAAAATTTTATCAATATTTTGAGGAAAGAAAAATATGTCATGGACTGGAAAAATATGTAGATTAAGAATATATGATCAGAAATTTTATCGGAGTTAAAGTTAGATCGCGTGTGGGACCCGTGTGACCGAAGTCACTTGGCCCCACCCTCTTTTTCTTCTTCTTTCCTTCTCTTTTCTTCTCCTCTCTCGCGCCCTCCCCTGCAAAATGAACCCCAAACCCCCATTTCTCTCTTCTCTCACCAATTCTTCATTTCTCCACCAAATCACTTGATTTTGGTGTTGAAATCTATTGTAAACAACCTTCTAGATCCATTGGTAACACTTAGAAGCCATGAAACCACCTCCATTGCTGCGTTTTGGGACTGTACAGATCCGAACCATGTTGGGTTCTTGGAGTTTTTGAGAGTTTTGGATCTCCTTTGGATTGATGGAGCCTTGGTGGTTTTCCTACACTAGATGGTGAGTACGTTTGTGGTACTTTTGTGGTTGGTTTCATAGATCTAGGAATTTATGCTTTGAATCTTTGATTCTAGATGTGTGATGATAGAGAGCCCAAATGGAAAAATGCTATTAGATAAAAAGGCCTTAGAATGATGCATGAAAGCTAGAAATGCTATGATAAATTTTGGTGAAAAAGTTGGATTTTAACTTAGGAAAATTTGTGAAGATTTCATGAAAATTGGTATGTGGTGTAATTGGATAATTGAATGATGGACCATTGGAATAGATTGATAATATGATTATATGATTAGTGTGTGTGTTAAAATGGAATTGAAAACCTTGTAGAATGAACCTTTGAGGAATTCGAACCATAGAGGGGTTTGGAGGAAAAATGATATAAAAATGATGTAGTGGAAGTTGAATGATTGAAAATGATGTTTAATTGGATGATAGTATAGTGTGGTAAAGTGGAATGAGAAGAAAGAATGTGTGATTCATGGTGTAATTGGTAAATTAACCTATAAAAGAGATTGAAGTAAAATGGTATGGAAAAATAGCCTTTGGCCTAGGTGATTTAAATGATGATTAATTGTGTAAATGAATGGTTGACATTGGAATTGTATTGATAATCATGTTGTGGATTATCTAGGTTGCCTCTTTTGGACGCTTTGGAAGCGGGTAAGCTTGGAGCTTACGTTTGGAGCATGGGCTCGGTATTGAGGTAACCTTTGGAACTGGGGTTTAGCCCTTGTGTGCTCCACCACACCTAGTGGAAGGTTGTGGTTGGATTATGTGATTATGGCATTGTGTGATTGTGTGCTTGTATGCATATTGCTTGGATTTTATGAAAATTGTTTGGTCACTGGCCAGTTGACGTGTGGAGTTTGGACATCCGCTGGGTTCATCCTTGTGAGAATGCCAGTCGGGTTTTGCCGTGGAGTCGACTCTGGGAGCGGCGCCAGGATGATCCAAACGGGGACGTCCGCCGGATAGGGCTCATGAGGAGTTCCGGTTGGGTATTGCCATGGAGTCTTCTCAACCATGGGAGAGGCGCCAGGACTGTCTCGGGAGTTATATGATGGAGTCCTTGAACATGAATCCATGAGTGGATGTTCTCGGGTTGTCTCCAGTTGGTGGGTGATATTGCATTGCTTGCATATTGTATGATGTTATATTTGCACATTGAGTGAGCCATGGGGTGGAGAAACCTCCAGGGCCCTTGGTTTACTGAGATATATTTATATATCTCACCCCGTGTTGTGGGGCATCATTTCAGGTCAGGTTGAGCCTGGAAGAGTGGAGCATGAGGTGCACATTGGAGGCACAGTGTGTTGAGGAGTTGATTGGGACACATCTTGCATATGTTTATGCTTTAGAATTAGATCATGAACTTGTGCATGTTGAAAATGCCATGCTTGTATGTTCATGACTACTTGTTAAGTCTTTCAAATTGATGTATATGTATAACCTTGGAAATTGTTGTATATTTGAGTGAGCATGGGACTTGTCCATTGCCACATTCATTGTATTAGAAGCCTTGGTGAAAATGTTGTAAAATGGACCATATTTGATGTAAAATGGCCATTATGTTAAAGACTTTGTATATGATACATAATTGAATGAAAATGCATGTTTGAAGGGCCTAGAGCCTAAATTATAGTATGTTTAAGTGTTGTGTGGAGTACTAAGAGGTTAGGGATGGATTACACAACCCTTCTTGGGCTTAAAATGCTGTAATCTGTCACTTTTACTGCATAGTAATCGATTACCCAAGCATGGTAATCGATTACCATGCAACAGGGGACGAAAATTGGCTACTGTCTTCACTGGTAATCGATTACTAAGCTTTGGTAATCGATTACCATGTGAGGTAATCGATTACCCAAAGTTGGTAATCGATTACCAGAACAGAGGATGTGAAAAATTGGCTACTGCCTCATTTTTGACAGGTGGTAATCGATTACCACCCACTGGTAATCGATTACCACAGTGTAAATTTTGAAAATTTAAGTTTTTCTAGACTAAAAGGAAGGGGTTTAACTTGATGGGTAGAACTCCACATGGTACGTGGTTTGAAACCACGCGTGGCTTATGTAAAGGGCTAGAACATGGTGAGAAATGAAAATAAGTTGATGAGTTTAAATGAGTTAAATAAAAAGAAAGATTAGTGATGTTCGTAAACTGTATGCTTCCGCGTTTTGCATTTACAATTTATAGTTTTGTTTTAATTGATTACGGAGAAGGTTATGGTTATTAAAAGGAATATGATAAAAGGAAAAAGTTTGCCCGTAATTTAATTAATCCAATGACTGTGATTGTAACTGCGCTTAATATCATAATCAATGTTAACAATACCGGTACGTAACGGGCTGTTACATTTTATGGTATCAGAGCAGTTTCTTTAGGGAACTCTGATGATTGTGTAATTGAGGTGAGTGCTGTATAGTTGCACGTAGACACTTATTGACTGCTACACATGTGGTTCCTTAGTTTGGGCCTGATCAACCCATATCTTCGTGTTCAATGTGTGGTCAGTATAAGATGCCTTCGTGACAACCCTGGAGCACCAATGCCAGTCTTTAGGCTGAGGTTGTGGGTGCAGTGTTGACTGCTCCACGGATGGATATGTTAGTAAGTGGATTTGGTGTACTTGAGGACTTAGTGAGAATAAATGGTGATGCTGTAATCGAGGACTTAGTGAGTTAATGGTGTTGTGAATTGTTGCATAATGTGGTAGTATGATTGTATCATGATGATTTATGCAATAAAAATTTATGGTGCTATTGGATTGTTGTAACTTAGTGAAATTGGTGGTAATCGAAGAAAATGTGAAATGTAAACATGTATTGTAATGAATAGAAATAAAGGAAGGTGTGTTGGTATATGTAAATGATTGAATTGAGTTGGTATTGGTATGATGATGTTGGTAAGTCCTCCCAAGTTGTACGGGAGTTAGAACAATTGAGTATATGTGAAATTAGTGCTATAACTCTGACATGGTGGGGAATTGGAACCCCGATGAAATTGTGAAAATTTGAATATGAGTGTTTATATGTAATATTGGGTACCTTAGGGTAAAGTATAAGGTTATAAGACCCTTGATGAGGGCATACACTTGGATGACTTAAGATGCTTGGATGTAGAAATAGATTGAGATTTCCAAAATTTGGATTGAGGATTGTGAGTAACTTAAAAGAACTATGGAAATGATGTGTGGGATGATTCAATGTTTAAAATGGGACTTTGGTCCGTGATGAATAATGCTGGTTAGATGTAAGTGAAGATATCATATGTACAAAAAGTAAAATATAAGGAGTTTAAGAAATTGCCATGTAAGGCATTGGATGAATTTGATTGAAAGTATGTGAGTCCATGAATTAAGGATGGTTGGACTTGACAAATGTGAGGTAAGAAAATATAACTGAGTGTGGTGTAGTAATGGTACTAGTATGCTTCCATAATGTTGTGGAGCATTGCAAGTTGGATGATGAGGCTTAACCTTGTGTGGATAATAATCCTGTGATGGCCGAACGCCAATATGTATAAATGTGTATATCTATATGTGTTGTGAAGGCCGGGGTGCCTAAATGTATATTTGTGTTGTTTTGAGTCAGTAAACTCTTTGATAAAAGAAAAGTTATGAAATGGAAATTCCCTATGATGGGAAATGTTGGAAGAGATTGTCTCTTTGGAGTGTCATTGGATGCTCAATGTGGTATGGGATTCATGATGGAGTCCCGGTGTGCAAGTTATACCATGGCACACACGTTGTTAATAATGTGACAATTAATATTGTCCTAGGTTTCCCCTTGTGGATTGAATCCTAAGAGTTGTTGCTCTTGGAAGTCCCAGGCGAGCGCTGCTCGAAATTGAAATTTATCTGGTGGTCCTGATGCACTGAATGCATGGACGGTTAAATGAGGGCACTTGGTGTCATGGTGAAATATTGAGAGAAAAGTGATGTTATGTTAATGAAGTGGATCTTCTACAGTGTTAAGCATGGTTGCTATGAGTCATGATGGACAATGGATTAGGACTGTACCAAACGTGGGTACTGTAGGAATTGAAAGTTTTGTGTCAAAATATGAAAAAGATGCCGAGATCATGTGAGGAGGATTATGCTATGGACTAAGACTAATGACTAGTCAAGAGAATGAATAGAATGTTGAGAAAAGAACCATATTGGAAGGTTATAGTGAATGGTGCAAGAATAAGATAGAACTAGTATACCATTATGTATCTATATAAGAATCTGTATGCCGTTATATACGGATTTGATGTGAATGTGTTTATCTGTGTGGCTATCTCCGTATGGATTATGTTCCCGGAGATTATTATTATTTTATATAAGTAATGTAGTGTGAGGTAAAACCTTGAGTTAGTGGGACTGTTAGCACAGCCTATGGCATGTTACCTCTTCTTGCGTGAATTATAAGGACAGATTCTCTGATTGGTGGGGCATTGCACCTGGGGCCCTTAGGACAGCAAGAGCTCGAGGGGTTAAACCTAAGGATGTTCTTACCCATTGCATTAGAGGATTGTATCTTGTGAGGAACGCAAGGGGTGAATCTTGGGATAATATAAGTGAACAAGTAATATGCCTAACATGATGAAATGTGTGAGATGCCATGAGATGGCAGTTTGAGTTATGAAAGTGAGCACTCGGGGATGTGCATGAGTGTGTACCAAGGTTGGTAGTATGGAATTATGGTTTTTCAGAAATTGTGAAATGAATTATTGGATTGTCACCCTATGTGAAGGGGATGGAAAAATTGATTGGTGATGATGGATTGAGTCAAAGTCTTTTGGGAAGATTTGTGATGGCTAGATGTTAAGCTAAGTTGGTGGCCAAAGTGGCCAATGATTTTAAGTTGGCGGCCAAAGTGGCCTATGATTTTAAGAAGTGATTAATGAAGATATAGTCAAGTAAGAAAGTGTGCTACTAGTTGTTAAAGAGAAATGTATTTGGTGAAATAAAGGGTTGATGTCTCTACCCTGGTGGTAGAGTTACTGATGGAATTGTAGAGATGCAATTATAAGCGAGAGATGTGTTGAAAATACACAATGTGGATGTTGTTCTTGGCTATGTACCAAGACATACGATTGATTGTGCTAGTAGTGCTGTGAATAGTCCGAGAGACTTGTGTAACGGACAATATGAAATTATGAAAGTAATGATAGCGATGGATTTAGTCCTTGTGGCATGATGAATAGGCTTTGGAAATCCCTATGTGACGGGACAGATATGAGAAAGAGATGATATGTAACCGAGAAATGATACATACTGGTTAAAAGAAATGATAATGAAGGTGAGGTGTATTGAGTGAAATGATGATGAAAGTGATGTGTATAGAATGAAATACATGTGAAATTGATAACATGAGTATGGAACGGTAATTAAAGAAAAGTTGTTAGTGGAAATCTTAGGCATGTTGCCTTTAATGTGAGAAATCAATGATGAACTATGCGTTAAGTTTGATATGATTAGTTGAAGTTGTAAGTATGATCTAGTGTATGAAAGTTAATGAGTGAATTCGTGATTGAAAGCGTTGAAATGACTGAGGTGAGGTATGAATTGTAATGTGTGGTCCATTGGGGACCAGATAAAGGTCTTGAGAGAGAGTTTCGCCATTGTGTTTTGGTGAAGTTGGTGAACTTGTAAGGATAAATTGACTGTTGAGCACAAAGATGGTGCTTGTTAAAGATAAAGTGCTGAGGTGAAATTTTACGTTATAGGTTGAGAACATGAGAAAGAAAATTGTGTATATACGAGTTGTGACTAAGTGCCAAGAATGGGGACTTGCCCCTCAGAAAACAAAAGTATAATGAGCGTGAACTAGGTGATTACTCGGTGAGTTGCACTGAGAGGCGGTGAGATTCCATAATAGTGTGTATTGTGAAATAAGAAATGTGGAACAATTGATGACGAGAGTTAATACTCCATAGAAATAAAAATCAAAGAAGGAAAATTGTGGCTGTATTGTGCCAGTAAGTAATAGTTGCCGGTGTGGCACAGATTGAATAGGATGTAGCATAACCCTATGGGTATATTGGTTGATATGTTAATTAGGTGGGGAAAACCTGCCAAGAGGAATTATGGGCTATATGTACTAGGTAGCCGGACTTGTGAAAAGAAAGTGAAAAGAAATTGAAAGAAATTGGCTTGGTAAAGCAGAGATAGTGCACAACTGTGTGGTGCACTCCGGTTGTTCACGTGTGGTGTCACCGGTTGAGATTGAGATTGGGAAGGACTTGAGGTCTCCCATTGGGCCTTGAAAGGCAAGACTATTGTGAAATGTGGCTGAAAAGCCAAAAGATAAAAATGTAAATAATTATTTTGGTGTCCGCGCACTGGATGAGGCTTCTTGGGTACGGGGGACTGAGATTCTCTGGCTGTATCCCGAGTTAGCATATGTGCATAGTTGATTTTGGACAAAATTCCTAAAAGGTGGGGTGAATATAACACCTCGGAAAATTAAATGTGAATTTATGTGATAAAATATGGGTTTAAAAGGGAAGGATTAGTGAAAATCCGAGAGTTAGGGCCAAAATGGGCTAAAAAGGGCAAAATGGTAATTTGCCAAAAACGTGAACCGAGGCATGAAAAATGGAGTTAGAGATTTAATATGACAAAAATAATGCTGGAAATGGAATCAGGGCGGAAAATTGAGTGAATAGGCAAATTTGGGAAAAATTGATGAATAGTGATTTTTTTAAGTGTTAAATACTGCGGTACGAGTGTACCGATAAGTGTGAAAATTTTATCAATATTTTGAGGAAAGAAAAATATGTCATGGACTGGAAAAATATGTAGATTAAGAATATATGATCAGAAATTTTATCGGAGTTAAAGTTAGATCGCGTGTGGGACCCGTGTGACCGAAGTCACTTGGCCCCACCCTCTTTTTTCTTCTTCTTTCCTTCTCTTTTCTTCTCCTCTCTCGCGCCCTCCCCTGCAAAATGAACCCCAAACCCCCATTTCTCTCTTCTCTCACCAATTCTTCATTTCTCCACCAAATCACTTGATTTTGGTGTTGAAATCTATTGTAAACAACCTTCTAGATCCATTGGTAACACTTAGAAGCCATGAAACCACCTCCATTGCTGCGTTTTGGGACTGTACAGATCCGAACCATGTTGGGTTCTTGGAGTTTTTGAGAGTTTTGGATCTCCTTTGGATTGATGGAGCCTTGGTGGTGTTCCTACACTAGATGGTGAGTACGTTTGTGGTACTTTTGTGGTTGGTTTCATAGATCTAGGAATTTATGCTTTGAATCTTTGATTCTAGATGTGTGATGATAGAGAGCCCAAATGGAAAAATGCTATTAGATAAAAAGGCCTTAGAATGATGCATGAAAGCTAGAAATGCTATGATAAATTTTGGTGAAAAAGTTGGATTTTAACTTAGGAAAATTTGTGAAGATTTCATGAAAATTGGTATGTGGTGTAATTGGATAATTGAATGATGGACCATTGGAATAGATTGATAATATGATTATATGATTAGTGTGTGTGTTAAAATGGAATTGAAAACCTTGTAGAATGAACCTTTGAGGAATTCGAACCATAGAGGGGTTTGGAGGAAAAATGATATAAAAATGATGTAGTGGAAGTTGAATGATTGAAAATGATGTTTAATTGGATGATAGTATAGTGTGGTAAAGTGGAATGAGAAGAAAGAATGTGTGATTCATGGTGTAATTGGTAAATTAACCTATAAAAGAGATTGAAGTAAAATGGTATGGAAAAATAGCCTTTGGCCTAGGTGATTTAAATGATGATTAATTGTGTAAATGAATGGTTGACATTGGAATTGTATTGATAATCATGTTGTGGATTATCTAGGTTGCCTCTTTTGGACGCTTTGGAAGCGGGTAAGCTTGGAGCTTACGTTTGGAGCATGGGCTCGGTATTGAGGTAACCTTTGGAACTGGGGTTTAGCCCTTGTGTGCTCCACCACACCTAGTGGAAGGTTGTGGTTGGATTATGTGATTATGGCATTGTGTGATTGTGTGCTTGTATGCATATTGCTTGGATTTTATGAAAATTGTTTGGTCACTGGCCAGTTGACGTGTGGAGTTTGGACATCCGCTGGGTTCATCCTTGTGAGAATGCCAGTCGGGTTTTGCCGTGGAGTCGACTCTGGGAGCGGCGCCAGGATGATCCAAACGGGGACGTCCGCCGGATAGGGCTCATGAGGAGTTCCGGTTGGGTATTGCCATGGAGTCTTCTCAACCATGGGAGAGGCGCCAGGACTGTCTCGGGAGTTATATGATGGAGTCCTTGAACATGAATCCATGAGTGGATGTTCTCGGGTTGTCTCCAGTTGGTGGGTGATATTGCATTGCTTGCATATTGTATGATGTTATATTTGCACATTGAGTGAGCCATGGGGTGGAGAAACCTCCAGGGCCCTTGGTTTACTGTGATATATTTATATATCTCACCCCGTGTTGTGGGGCATCATTTCAGGTCAGGTTGAGCCTGGAAGAGTGGAGCATGAGGTGCACATTGGAGGCACAGTGTGTTGAGGAGTTGATTGGGACACATCTTGCATATGTTTATGCTTTAGAATTAGATCATGAACTTGTGCATGTTGAAAATGCCATGCTTGTATGTTCATGACTACTTGTTAAGTCTTTCAAATTGATGTATATGTATAACCTTGGAAATTGTTGTATATTTGAGTGAGCATGGGACTTGTCCATTGCCACATTCATTGTATTAGAAGCCTTGGTGAAAATGTTGTAAAATGGACCATATTTGATGTAAAATGGCCATTATGTTAAAGACTTTGTATATGATACATAATTGAATGAAAATGCATGTTTGAAGGGCCTAGAGCCTAAATTATAGTATGTTTAAGTGTTGTGTGGAGTACTAAGAGGTTAGGGATGGATTACACAACCCTTCTTGGGCTTAAAATGCTGTAATCTGTCACTTTTACTGCATAGTAATCGATTACCCAAGCATGGTAATCGATTACCATGCAACAGGGGACGAAAATTGGCTACTGTCTTCACTGGTAATCGATTACTAAGCTTTGGTAATCGATTACCATGTGAGGTAATCGATTACCCAAAGTTGGTAATCGATTACCAGAACAGAGGATGTGAAAAATTGGCTACTGCCTCATTTTTGACAGGTGGTAATCGATTACCACCCACTGGTAATCGATTACCACAGTGTAAATTTTGAAAATTTAATTTTTTCTAGACTAAAAGGAAGGGGTTTAACTTGATGGGTAGAACTCCACATGGTACGTGGTTTGAAACCACGCGTGGCTTATGTAAAGGGCTAGAACATGGTGAGAAATGAAAATAAGTTGATGAGTTTAAATGAGTTAAATAAAAAGAAAGATTAGTGATGTTCGTAAACTGTATGCTTCCGCGTTTTGCATTTACAATTTATAGTTTTGTTTTAATTGATTACGGAGAAGGTTATGGTTATTAAAAGGAATATGATAAAAGGAAAAAGTTTGCCCGTAATTTAATTAATCCAATGACTGTGATTGTAACTGCGCTTAATATCATAATCAATGTTAACAATACCGGTACGTAACGGGCTGTTACACAAAGTTTTTCTTTCTCCAATGGTTCCTACACTACACGGTTTAGAGGGGGGAATGGAAGAGGGGAGAAGTTGGCTGCACTTTGTAAATGGGGACAGCCCTCTTGGGCGCATATCTTAAAGAGAAGTGAGGAGAGGTTGTCATGATGATGCATCATGAAAATTCTGGTTTCTTGTGAAGGTGGGACTGCACATTTGGTTTGAACAAGCAAGGGTTTGCTTCTTGTATACTCTATGCACATGCAAGGAAGTGAAAAGGGGGAAGGTTCAGATCTGAAAGTTGTCCTAAGTCAGAATTTTTCCACACCAACAAGCAAGTCATGCGCACATGGTGGAGAGGAAGGAGGTGTCATCATGAGTACATGTAAGAGGGTTCTCTAAGTCCACAAGCAAGACAGCTTTGTGGCAGCCAAAAAATCTGATTTGATGCAGCCTTTGTGCGCACATGAGGGGGGAAAATGCAGTCCAAAATCCTTCTTTGTTGCATGTGGAAGCAAGGGGCAGATTTGGCTCATGATGGACTGCCAAAAGCATGCAGAAATCTGCACATTTCAGCCTCATGATGGAAGGTGTAAGGTGGTTCTCCAAGTCAACACTCAATGCAGATTTTGTGTCATAAAAAATCTGCTCCATGACACCTCCATGTGCGCCTAAAATGAAGAAGGATGCAGCCCAAAATCATGCTAAATAGTACATGTGTCTTCCATGCAATGAAGTTGAAATCAAATGTGCACAAACTAAGGTGTGAGGTGGCGGTCATGCATGAAGAAAATTGGCAGATTTTCTAAGTCTCTTTTGCGCATGAAGGAGTGGGAATTACTCTAGCCATGTGAAAGTTTCTTGTTACACAAGACACCTTGTTGGACAAGGCTTAGGGGAGATAAAAGTGGGTTCAACATTGGGCTGAACATGATTGATCCAAGAGCCTCCTTGGGCCATTGGCCACACACACAAAGAACCCAATCACACAAGTCCAATAGTGACAAGTCCACACACACTAGCCCACTTCCAAAGCCCAATAAACACTAAAGCCTTCTAACACACACTCAAACTACTCATATGATTTTAATAAATTTCACCTGCCTACATATGCACCCTCCTATGTTTTAATTTAAATACTTAACTTAGTCTCATCCAAGGATAAGGATCAAAAATTCGCAAGCCATCAAACCTAAACCATAAATCCGAATTCTACACATACATCTATAACGTATAGTACTTATGTATTTTACTAATTATGCGGGATGTTACACTCTCCCCACCAAATAGGAATTTTGTCCGCAAAATAAACTTACTTAAGAGCTAAACAGTTCTGGGTAGCGTTTCTGAATGTCGTCCTCGCGTTCCCAAGTGGCTTCAGCTGCCGATCTATTGTTCCACAATACCTTCACCAAAGGAATCTCCTTAGAACGGAGTCGCTTGACGGATCCTTCAAGAATTTGGAACGGTTGTACTTGATACGTCAGATTTTCCTTTAATTCCACTTCTTCCGGTTGTAACACATGAGACGGATCGGAGAGATATCTCCGTAGCTGCGACACATGAAATACATTGTGAATTCCTGACAGATTGGGTGGTAAAGCCAACCGGTATGCAGACTCTCCAATCCGGTCCATAATCAGATATGGTCCTAAGTACCGTGGACTTAACTTCTTAACTCCCATTCTCCTTCCGAGTCCTGATGTAGGTGTGATTCTCAAGAATACATGATCTCCGACTTCGAAAGATAGGGGCTTATGACGCTTGTCGTAATAACTCTTCTGTCTGGCCTGAGCCCGCTGCATATTTTCCCGAATCTTCTTTACCTGTTCAGATGTTTCTTGAATTAGATCAGGTCCTAGCATACTTCGCTCTCCCACTTCAGTCCAGCATAAAGGCGATCTGCATTTTCTCCCATACAAAGCTTCGTACGGTGCCATCTGAATACTGGAGTGGTAACTGTTGTTGTAAGCAAATTCAATCAAAGAGAGATAATTATCCCAGCTGCCTCCTAACTCCAAAACGCATGCTCGCAACATATCCTCTAAAGCTTGAATGGTGCGTTCCGTCTGTCCATCGGTCTGCGGATGGTAAGCAGTACTCAATCTCAAGTGAGTCCCTAATGCCCTTTGAAAAGATTCCCAGAACTTAGATGTAAACTTGGGATCACGATCACTGACAATACTCGTAGGAACTCCGTGCAGCTTCACAATCTCCTGCAGATAAATTCTGGCAAGCCTCTCTGTATTATACGTGGTACATCTTCGTGGATCCAGGATGAACTGCATACTTACCCTTGTGAGCCTCCTGCAAAACTTCTTGCTTTAACTCTTCATTCGGCACAACTAACCGGCCTTGGAATCTCCAAATATCATTCTCATCCTTTACAACATCTTGGTTGCCAACCAAATCGCGAACTAACTCTTCATCTTTCTGAGCTTCCTTAATTCTACTGATCAATTCATTCTCCACCTTTATATTTCCCAATCTTATGCTATTCCCTCTCTCGTCTACAGATAAGTTCAAATCTCGAAAGGCCTCAAACAATTTCAGCTCTTCCATCATCAGAGTTGCAGTGTGCAGTGTCTTCCTACTCAAGGCGTCAGCTACCACGTTTGCCTTTCCTGGGTGGTATTTAAGTTCAAAATCATAATCCTTCAGAAATTCCATCCACCGTCGTTGCCGCATATTCAGCTCCTTCTGGTCGAACAAATACTTCAAACTCTTATGATCGCTGAACACGTCAAACTGCGAACCATACAAGTGGTGCCTCCAGATTTTAAGTGCGAACACTATAGCTGCTAACTCCAAATCGTGCGTAGGATAATTTTCTTCGTGAGGCTTAAGTTGTCGCGATGCATAGGCTACCGCCATACGATCCTGCATCAACACGCATCCAAGTCCTTTCAGCGACGCATCACAATATACTTCGAACTTTCGGGTAGGATCCGGAATCGTGAGTACGGGAGCACTCGTTAATCTGCTCTTCAGTTCCAAGAAACCTTCTTCACAAGCTTCAGTCCACTCAAAAGGCTTGTCCTTCCGAGTGAGACGGGTAAGAGGTTGCACTATCTGAGAGAAATTCTGGATGAACCTTCGGTAATATCCAGCAAGACCTAAGAAACTCCTTACTTCGGTGACAGTCTTGGGTCGTTCCCAATTCATGACAGCTTCAACCTTGCTGGGGTCCACCGCGATACCTTCTGATGAAATGACATGACCCAGAAACTGGACCTCCTTAAGCCAAAACTCGCACTTCGACCACTTCGCGTACAACTGCTTCTCCTTCAAGATTTGCAAGACAATCCTCAGATGTTCCGCGTGCAGCTCTTCATTAGCTGAGTAAATCAGGATGTCGTCGATAAACACAATAACAAACTGATCAAGGAACGGGCGGAAAATGCGGTTCATGTAATCCATGAATACCGCTGGAGCATTCGTAAGTCCGAATGGGATCACCTGATATTCGTAGTGCCCATAACGAGTCCTAAAATCTGTTTTCGGAATATCCTCCGGTTTGACCCGGATCTGATGGTATCCCGATCGTAAATCTATCTTGGAAAAGACTCTGGCTCCTCTCAGCTGGTCCATCAAATCGTCGATCCTCGGTAGCGGATACTTATTCTTCACCGTTACTTTGTTCAGCTGGCGGTAATCTACACACAGACGTAGACTACCATCCTTCTTCTTAATCAAGATGGCTGGAGCACCCCAGGGAGAAGTACTCGGTCTGATGAATTCCTTCGCCAAAAGTTCTTCTATCTGCTTCTTCAGCTCGCGAAGTTCCAAAGGCGCCATACGATACGGGGCAATGGAGATTGGTCCAACTCCAGGAACAAGTTCGATAGAAAATTCTATTTCCCTATGAGGAGGCAATCGAGGTATTTCATCCGGGAATACCTCCTCGAATTCTCTAACTACAGGTACATTCTGAATTTGAGTGTCAACCGAGGTCTCAGCCTCGATCGACAAAAGATACCCTGCTGCTCCGTTGCGGAGCTCTTTTCTAACTTGTAATAGAGAAATGAGAGAGAAAGGTTGAAAATTACCATCTTTCGCATCCAGTGCGAACACCCGTGCTTGCGTAGACTGTTGATCAGCGTTCTGGGGGCATTTGTAAGCAAAATGTCCTTGCTGGCCACATCTGAAACATGCATTGTTGTTCTCGCGACAAACTCCAAGGTGATTCTTTCCACATGTAGCACAAACAGTCGCACCCTGTCGTCCAGTTGACGATTGACCAACAGTATAACTTCTCTTAAAATTTCCAGGCCGCGCCTGCAACTGCGGACCTCTGCCTCGACCCCTACCAGGTGCCGTTCTGAAGAACCTGCCTGCTCTGTTTCCTCCGTGGAATTGTGTGGGTGGCTTATTCAAATCCTTGGCCTCATTGATGATTCCTTCGGCCTGACGACTCTGATTGATGAGCTCCGGAAGTGTACGATTAGCCGTCGTCAAAATGAGTTTACGAATTTCCGGATGTAATCCGCTTTCGAACTTCTCCACCTGCCATTCCTCATCATAAATGTTCCGGTCAAAGTTGGCGTACTCGATCAGCTGCCCAAATTTGGCAATGTACTCATTGACCGACATGTTATCCTGCCTAAGTG
Source organism: Gastrolobium villosum (assembly GCA_032173675.1). NCBI lineage: Eukaryota > Viridiplantae > Streptophyta > Magnoliopsida > Fabales > Fabaceae > Gastrolobium > Gastrolobium villosum. Next base: position 39,261 of record JAVKPL010014585.1, read on the forward strand.
ACAGCAGTTCCGTGTGCTTCATTCTCCTCATTGCTTTGGGGAAATACTTATCCAAAAAGACTTGTCTGAATACGGCCCACGTCAGTTCAACGTCCTGAGCTTTCAGCAGAGCTCTCGCACCAGTCCACCATGTTAAGGCTTCTCCCATCAGCTGGTACGATGCGTAATCGGTCTTCTGCGCTTCCGGGCATGCCATGCGTTCGAAAATATGCTCGATCATCTGCAGCCATCTCGCTGCAGCCTCAGAGTTGTCTTCACCCTCAAAAGTAGGTGGTTGGAAGTTGCGGAAGTCTTTCAACCTCCGACGGGCAATTTCTTCTGCATTGTCATGCAGTGGGGGTGGGTTCTGATTCTGTTGCCTATGGTCGCGCCATTCTTGGCTCATATTCTGGATAAACGTTGCCAGTCCCCCAATAGTAGTGATAAGGTCCTCTTCCGCATCGCCAGACCTTCCCCGAGTTGAACCGCGACCACCTGCCATGATTCTGCACTCACAATATCATGAGATGAGTTGATCAGGCTCACCGCACGTTATTTATGGCAGCAGTCCCAAATGGGTACTCGGGTTCAATCCGGACAAGTTGACTATGCATCCGTGTCTTATCACAGAACGGCCTAAACAATCTAACTACCCTAGCTAATATATATATTCAAACACTTAACCTATAGCACATTTAGACAGTCAATCAGCAGATAAACACAATCAACAATCAATTCAGACAATCACAAGCAAATCCATGGACCAAACTGCTCTGATACCAATTAGTAACGCCCTCCCTTGTATGCATCCAAGAGAGTCGTTTGCTAAGCGGAATTAGAGTCTTTAACGTCACATAAGTTAACAAAGATTCTTATTCTAAGTTCAAACCCGAAAAGCGTTTCTAAAATCCTTATCACTTCTGTTTGGACGATAAAAAAATATTTCAAGTGTTTTAGAAGGAGCACGTTGAGGGCTTCGCGTGCATATAAAATAATAGAAAATCGGAGTTCGTTTGCTCATAAAAACACCACCCGTAAGGTGCACTGTAAAAATTTCAGCACTTAAATTCTTTTCACAAACGTTTTCCAAAACAGCCGCTGTTCATAAAAGTTCAAGGTAAAATAGAGATGATAGAGTCTACAGTCATCCAAGAGTACCCAAAATATTACACATTACAGTCATCCAATCAATCAACAGCAACAGTACAAGTCCAATCATCAGCAAGCAACAGCAAATATCACGTCTTCAAATGCTTTTACGTCCTCCTGCCATTTAGGAAAATAGCAGCCTCGAAGGGGTGAGAATAATCCCAGTAGTGTGGCAACAAAACCAGTAATATAACAGTATTAACTAGGCACAAAATCATAAACAGTCACTTCAACATATCCTTGTTCCTTTTCCTTTTTCCTTTTCATCATATTCATATATATTGCGCATATAACGCCTTTCCTTTTCATCATATTCATATATTGCGTATATAACGCCTTTCCTTTGCGCTTTTAGCACCGTCGTGCGCGCACTTCACAGTGGAATCAAATATACCCTGGCACCTGAGCTCCATGTGGATTCCAACTGTGGGCCTATGCGGACTGATGCCAAGTGTCCCATACCCCGGTACCTTGGGGATGCCTATATGATGCTTGCTCAAACACATGGTCCTGTACATAACTATTCTAAAACAAGGCCTATATGATCTTGATACATGCATGTCATGCTATGCTTTCACACACAAAGCGTAAAAATGCGGTATGATGTAAGGTGCATGCTTATATACCTTTCATATAGCCATCACGGCACATATACTTTTCATATGCGTTATGCTGCCACATAACGTCTTTACCTCATAATCATATAGCCATCACGGCACATTTTTGGCAGTTTCCTTTCATCATAATGGAACATAATACTTTTACGGAATATGGAGCATCATGTCACAATTTTATACCAGTAGTCAATAGTCACATTAGGTAATATCGCCTGACACTTACCTTGCGTGCCTTAAACAATACCAAACAGCAGCGAAGTATCTCACTTCTTAAGCGCACCTAAATCAATTACAACCAATCATTTACAGTGGCGATTTACAGCAGAAACAGTGAGCATACAGCAGCGTTTTACAGTGGAAAACAGTGAGCATACAGCAGTGTTTTACAGCAGAAAAACAGTGAGCATACAGCAGCGTTTTACAGCAGAAAACAGTGACGTTTGTTCTTAAAACAGTGAGCAGAAAACAGTGAGTTGTTCTTTAAAACAGTGAGCAGAAAACAGTGACGTTTTCCTTAAAAACAATGGCAGAACAGTGACGTTTTCCATTAAAAACAGTGGGCAGAAACAGTGACGTTTTACAGCAGGAAAACAGCAGCACCTTACAGCAGAACAGTGAACGTTTTAAAACAGAAACAGTGACATCTTGGACCTCAAAACAGTGGCAGAACAGTGGCATTTAGACAGTGGCATTTGAACATCAAAACAGTGACATAAGTAGTGGTATTTGTGCATCAAAACAGTGGCATGAATGGTTGCATTTGAACATGAAACAGTGGCATGGGTAGAGGTATTTACACATCAAAACAGTGGCATAAAGAGGGATTTTTGAACATTAAGACGGTGGCATAAATGGTGATTAAAACAGTGGCATAAATCATGATTTTTGGACATTAAAACAGTGGCATAAATAGTGGTGTTTGAACATCAATATGGTGGTTATTTTATGCAGAAACAGTGGCTCATTAAGTACTAAAACAGTGAGTATTTTTGGTGCAAAACAGTGACATATGTAGCATTAAAACAGTGAGCATTTTATGCAGAAACAGTGGCATGTGAGGTACTAAAACAGTGAGTATTGTGTGCAGAAACAGTGGCATCAAAAGGTGATCTTGTCCAACCGAAACAGTGGCATATGCATCCTCAAAACGGTGGCACTTTTATACAAAACAGTGGCATCAAGATGGTGCTCTTGCCAAACCGAAACAGTGGCATATGCATCCTCAAAACAGTGGTAGATTCAATCATAAACAGTGGCATATATTGAGGCATATTCATACAAAAACAGTGGCATAAACTTAAGCATAACCATGAGACTTTCATTCCATAACTTATGCATACAAATCATCATAAAATAGCTCCATCCTTATACTTTCACCATGTTCAATCAAGAATCCAATACAAGACATATTCAAGGAGACATTCAAGAACACACATGATTACACACCATGAAAGAGGTCTAAGTTCTAGGCTTACCTCTTGTAGCACACACTTCTTGCTCACACACCACACCCTTTATCTTACTACACAACAAGTCCACCCTTCCTAGGAGGTGCTCTATGCGCATACAATGGTGAGAAGGACAACTTTGGACAGCTCCCAAGGTGAGTACCAAGGCTGGACAGTGAGGGGGAAAAGAGAAAGAAAACTCACACTTACTTGGTGTATAGTCACGGCTTTAAGGGTGTGAGGGAAGGTGAGTTGTCTTAGCAAAGTTTTTCTTTCTCCAATGGTTCCTACACTACACGGTTTAGAGGGGGGAATGGAAGAGGGGAGAAGTTGGCTGCACTTTGTAAATGGGGACAGCCCTCTTGGGCGCATATCTTAAAGAGAAGTGAGGAGAGGTTGTCATGATGATGCATCATGAAAATTCTGGTTTCTTGTGAAGGTGGGACTGCACATTTGGTTTGAACAAGCAAGGGTTTGCTTCTTGTATACTCTATGCACATGCAAGGAAGTGAAAAGGGGGAAGGTTCAAATCTGAAAGTTGTCCTAAGTCAGAATTTTTCCACACCAACAAGCAAGTCATGCGCACATGGTGGAGAGGAAGGAGGTGTCATCATGAGTACATGTAAGAGGGTTCTCTAAGTCCACAAGCAAGACAGCTTTGTGGCAGCCAAAAAATCTGATTTGATGCAGCCTTTGTGCGCACATGAGGGGGGAAAATGCAGTCCAAAATCCTTCTTTGTTGCATGTGGAAGCAAGGGGCAGATTTGGCTCATGATGGACTGCCAAAAGCATGCAAAAATCTGCACATTTCAGCCTCATGATGGAAGGTGTAAGGTGGTTCTCCAAGTCAACACTCAATGCAGATTTTGTGTCATAAAAAATCTGCTCCATGACACCTCCATGTGCGCCTAAAATGAAGAAGGATGCAGCCCAAAATCATGCTAAATAGTACATGTGTCTTCCATGCAATGAAGTTGAAATCAAATGTGCACAAACTAAGGTGTGAGGTGGCGGTCATGCATGAAGAAAATTGGCAGATTTTCTAAGTCTCTTTTGCGCATGAAGGAGTGGGAATTACTCTAGCCATGTGAAAGTTTCTTGTTACACAAGACACCTTGTTGGACAAGGCTTAGGGGAGATAAAAGTGGGTTCAACATTGGGCTGAACATGATTGATCCAAGAGCCTCCTTGGGCCATTGGCCACACACACAAAGAACCCAATCACACAAGTCCAATAGTGACAAGTCCACACACACTAGCCCACTTCCAAAGCCCAATAAACACTAAAGCCTTCTAACACACACTCAAACTACTCATATGATTTTAATAAATTTCACCTGCCTACATATGCACCCTCCTATGTTTTAATTTAAATACTTAACTTAGTCTCATCCAAGGATAAGGATCAAAAATTCGCAAGCCATCAAACCTAAACCATAAATCCGAATTCTACACATACATCTATAACGTATAGTACTTATGTATTTTACTAATTATGCGGGATGTTACAGTAACTGTGCTTAATATCATAATCAATGTTAACAATACCGGTGTACAACGGGCTGTTACACCTCACACCCTTGTAGGGTGTGACTTATACTTAGATGGTCGAATTCCATTGGGAATAGAACTCCCGGAACCAATCTCTCAAACTGAAGTTTTACCGATTTCCCCAAATCTACCCAAAACGTAAACCGTAATGCAGAAAATGAAAAAACTATGAAAAGACGCGTCTGCAGAATCAAATTCCGATGCAGAATCAAAGGTGCAGAAATCGGAATCAGAAACACAAATGAGTTCAAACGCAGAAACAAGACAGATGCGCAAAAATAAATATATTTTTTTGTTTTTTTTTTAACAGAAACGAAAATTAAAGAAAAAGAAGATGATCAAGAATCAGAAAACGATTTAGACCGATGCCATTTCCCTGGAAACGGCGCCAAATTTGACACGAGCTGACGAACTCGCGCAAATTAAAAATTATTTTTAATTAGGGTTCAGAAATTCGCAGTAAAATGGAAACCGTAATGCAGAAAATGCAAAAACTGAGAAAAGACGCGTCTGCAAAATCAAATTCCGATGCAGAATCAAAGGTGCAGAAATCGGAATCAGAAACACAAATGAGTTCAAACGCAGAAACAAGACAGATGCGCAAAAATAAATATATTTTTTTCGATTTTTTTAACAGAAATGAAAATTAAAGAAAAAGAAGAAGATCAAGAATCAGAAAACGATTTAGACCGATGCCATTTCCCTGGAAACGGCGCCAAATTTGACACGAGCTGACGAACTCGCGCAAATTAAAAATTATTTTTAATTAGGGTTCAGAAATTTGCAGTAAAATAGAAACCATAAGTCGTCTCTCAAAGAAATTGATTTGGTAAAAATCGCTTATGAAAATAGAAAATAAAAGGGGGGTTTTGGATTTCGGTTGAATAAAAGACAGAATATAAGAACTGGGATTAAAACTTCGTAATTAAAATTAACCAACCTAAGGTTAGGAATCCTAGGATGTCCTTCATTGGATAAAAATTACCAAATTCACGAATGATCTCAATTGAATCAAAATCCTTATTTTCAATTGAGAACAATCGGATCATCAAATCTGATGATTATTCCTTTTCCATAATCGCAATTGCGAACCTCAAATCGAATATCCACAATCTCACGATATTGATTTGAGTTAGGTTAAAGAAACGAATCTGGTTAGAGATTGATCGCAGATCCTCTAGATAGATCCATGGAATCCCTTCCCCTTAGGTTGATTAAAAGGGGTTTAGCCTAGCATGGCTAGGATAAACATGATTAAAATTAAAGAAAAAAGAAGAAAAAGATAAAGAACGCGAAGAACGCTTTAGAGAAAAAGTACTTGATCCTCAATTTCAAAAATTCAGAATGAATAATAGTTTCCTACTCCGCCGTCATATACCCCTACCCAAATCGGGTTAGGGTTTAGTTCTGATAGGCCAATCTGTCCAAAAGTACGAAATATAACAAATAAATTAAAATAAAACTAAAACTTGGCTTTGGGCCACTTAAGTAATGGGGTTTTAATTTAAATGACAAGTCTAATAATAAAATAAAACTTCAGCAAAACGTGTCAATCAGACAACTGTGGACCGAGATATGGCCAAAATACAGAAGTAACGTAAAGCTGAAAAATTTTGACGAAAATAAATTAAACCCAATCAAAAACTAAAAATGTAAATTAACTTAAAACATCATTATTTTATTCAAATAAATCCTAAAAATACTAACCAAGAGTAACAAATAAGTGCAATAAAATATGAGTTATCACGCTGATAGCGCCAATGTCGCGCCAGTAGCGTGTTGGATTAAATCTTGTGTTTTTTTGTGCTTCTCAATTGGAGGCATTTCATACTCTTACTATTATGGCAGGAGTGGCTAATGTTTTTTTTCCATTAAAAAATGTGTTACCCATTATATGCTAATTAAATACAAGTCAAAGAACAAAATAGTAAAACAGTGGTATTGCCAGCATATTCAGAAGCCATAAGGAGGAGGAGCACCCTCAGCCATTGCAAGAGCTTTTTTTTTTCTTAATTCATTTGAAGTATTGCCTAAAATATATATATAATGTTGCTGGAGCATACCTCATATGTGCATTTAAAGGAAATAATGAAGGTCATTAAAATTAAAAAAACAAACAAAAAGGAAAAAAATCGTGAAGAATAAATATAATAAGCGCATGTAATAAATGCAAAGTAGGATTCCTTTTTATAAATATTTAATTTTCAATAAAGAAACCTAAAAGTGGTAATAATTAAAACGGTAATAAAAAAAATAGAATATCGTTATCATGAAAATCAAATCAAATCAAATTTCAATATTAGATTTAATAAATCCAGCTAATCAATGCAGAATAACAAGTGAGGTTCAAATTCTATAAATTATACCACTTCATCTCCTCTGAAGTAAACTTTCTCTTTCTGTCTACATATCTCTCTCTCCCTCCCTCTCTTTGTCTCTCTTTACATCTGTTTGCCAAGAATGGTTGCTTTTTTCTTAATAGTGACTCTAGTTTTTTTCTTTTTGTATATAATAGAGACTCTGGTTTTGAAAGCTCAACGTGAGAAGATGCTTACGGACGACGACGTTTTGGGCTTAAATTCATTCAACCTGAACATGCAAAGAAGCAATGTCCAATCTCGTGCGCAATTGGGTTACAACCACAACATGCAAATAAGCAATATCCAATCTCGTGCGCAATTTGGTCACAACCAAAACATGCAAAGAAACAATGTCCGTTCTTGTAACATCCTGCATAATTAGTAAAATACCTAAGTACTATATGTTATTGATGTATGTCTAGATTTCGGAATTATAGTTTATGTGTGATGGCTTGCGAATTGTTGATCCTTATCCTTGGATAAGACTAAGGTAATTAATTAAATTAAATCATAGGAGGGTGTATATGTAGGCATATGAATTTATTAAAATCATGTGAGTAATGTGAGTGTGTGTTTGGAAGTGGGCTAGTTAAATTTTGGACTTGTTGCTTTTGGACTTGTGTATTTGGATCCTTTGTGTGTGTGGCCAATGGCCCAAGGATGGCTCTTGGATCAAGCTAATTCAGCCCAAGGTTGTGTCCACCCTTATCTCCCCTAAGCCTTGTCCAACTAAGGTGTCTTGTGTATCAAGTAACTCTCACTTGGCAAAGGTAGTTCCCACTCTTTTATGCGCGCAAGAAGGTGAGTAACACTTAGAAAAAAATCTGCCAATTTCCTTATTGTTGACCGCCACCTCACCTTGACTTTTGCACACTTGATTTAAACCTCATTGCATGGAAGACACATGGACCTTTGAGCATGATTTTAGGCTGCATATTTCCCCATTTAGGCGCACATGGAGGGACCTTGGTGCAGATTTTTCTTGTGTCACAAAACTGCCTAGCTTGTTGACTTGGAGAACCACTTACACCTCCCATCATGAGGCTGCCATGTGCAGATTTTTGGCAAGCTTTTTGCAGCCCATCATGAGCCAAACCTGCCTTGTTTTCACATGCATCATAAGAGGATTTTTGGCTGCATTTTCATCATTTTGTGCAGCTCCAAAATCTGAATTTGGGCTGTCACAAATCTACACTCATGATGCACCTCTTTCCTCTCATCATTGCGCACCAAGGCTGCCTAAAATGCAGATTTTTGGCTGCCACCTAGTTGAATTACTTGTTGACTTAGTGAACCTCCCTCACACCCTCACCTATGCGCATAGTTTGGTCTTTTGTATGAGAAAATTCTGACTTGTATCACTAACTCAGATCTGAACATATCTCTTCCACCCCTTTTGCATGTGCCTAGAGTATGCTAGAAGCAAGCTCCTTACTTGTTCAACCCTTGTGTGCAGCCCCACTTCTTCAAGCAATCAGATTTTTACCATGATGTTAAATCATTGCAACCTCCTCCCTTCTCCCTTTAAATTTGCGCACAAGAGGGGCTGCCCCCATCTACTTGTGCAGCCAACTCCTTCCCTCATTCCCTCACTCTCTAGCTGAACCAACAAGCCTCTTGGAGAAGAAAAAAACATTGGTCACTTACCTTCCCTCATCTCTTAAAAACCGTAGCCCTTGTCCCAAGCAAGAGTAAGCTTTCCTCCTCACTTTCACCTCACTGTTCAGTCTTGATCCCTCACTTTTTGGTGGCTATCCAAGTGGTTCCTCCTCATCCTTGTTGCGCATAGATCACCATAGGAAGTAAGGACTTGTTGTGTAGTGAAGCTAGAAGGTGGTGTGTGATTCTTGACTTTGAAGGGTGTGCTACAAGAGGTAAGCCTTGAGCTTAGGACATTTTCTTTATGTAACCATGTATGTGTGCTTAAATGTCTCCTTGAGTATGTGTGGTTTTGGATTCAAGTATGAGCATGGTAAAAAAATTAGAATGGTGGAGCTATTTCATGGTGAATTGTATGCTTAAAAGTCTCATGATCATGCTTAAGATTACATGCCACTGTTTTGTATGATTAGGCCACTGTTTTAAAGAGAAATATGCCACTGTTTCCCTATGTATGTACCACTGTTTTGATGATAATATGCTCACTGTTTCGGTCCCTCAAGATCACCATTATATGCCACTGTTTCTGCACATTACATGCCACTGTTTCTGCACATATATGCCACTGTTTCTGCACATTACATGCCACTGTTTCTGCACATTACATGCCACTGTTTCTGCACATATATGCCACTGTTTCTGCACATTACATGCCACTGTTTCTGCACATTACATGCCACTGTTTCTTTCTGCCACTGTTTCTGCACATTATATGCCACTATTTCTGCACATTATATGCCACTGTTTCTGCACATATATGTCACTGTTTTAGTGCTCCCTAAGCCACTATTTTTATGCATAAAAGGCCACTGTTTTAGTCATCATATGCCACTGTTTTAGTCATCATATGCCACTGTTTTAGTCATCATATGCCACTGTTTTTATGCATAAAATGCCACTGTTTTAGTCATCATATGCCACTGTTTTTATGCCTAAAATGCCACTGTTTTAGTCATCATATGCCACTGTTTTACGTACACAAATGCCACTGTTTTAGTCATCATATGCCACTGTTTTATGTACACAAATGCCACTGTTTTAGTCATCATATGCCACTATTTTATGTACACAAATGCCACTGTTTTAGTCATCATATGCCACTGTTTTATGTACACAAATGCCACTGTTTTAGTCCATAATATGCCACTGTTTTATGTCCAAAAACCATGATTTATGCTACTGTTTTAATGCTCAAAAATGTACCATTTATGCCACTGTTTTGATGCATAAACATCACTACTCATGTCACTGTTTTGATGTTCAAAAGTCACTATTTATGTCACTGTTTTTAAGGATCAAATGCCACTGTATGTCACTATTTTAAACGTTCAAATACCACTGTTTCTGCCACTGTTGGACGTCACTGTTTCTGCCACTGTTGGTGTCCAAAGAGCCACTGTTTCTGTTTTAAAACGTTCACTGTTTCTGCTGTAAGGTGCTACTGTTTTTTCTGCTGTAAAACGTCACTGTTTCTGTTTTAAAACGTTCACTGTTCCTGCTGTATGATTACTGTTTTCCTGCTGTAAAACGTCACTGTTTCTGTCCACTGTTTTTAAGGAAAATGCCACTGTTTTCTGTTCACTGTTTTAAAAGAACAACTCACTGTTTCTGCTCACTGTTTTAAGCACAAACGTCACTGTTTTCTGCTGTAAAAACACTGCTGTATGCTCACTGTTTTGCTGCTGTAAGACACTGCTGTATGCTCACTGTTTCTGCTGTAAATAGCCACTGTAAATGATTGGTTGTAATTGATTTAGGTGCGCTTAAGAAGTGAGATACTTCGCTGCTGTTTGGTAATATTTAAGGCACGCAAAGGTAAGTGTCAGGCGATATTACCTAATGTGACTATTGACTACTGGTATAAAATTGTGACATGATGCTCCATATTCCGTAAAAATATTATGTTCCATTATGATGAAAGGAAACTGCCAAAAATGTGCCGTGATGGCTATATGATTATGAGGTAAAGACGTTATGAGGCAGCATAACGCATATGAAAAATATATGTGCCGTGATGGCTATATGAAAGGTATATAAGCATGCACCTTACATCATACCGCATTTTTACGCTTTGTGTGTGAAAGCATAGCATGACATGCATATATCATGATCATATAGGCCTTGTTTTAGAATAGTTATGTACAGGACCATGTGTTTGAGCAAGCATCATATAGGCATCCCCAAGGTACCGGGGTATGGGACACTTGGCATCAGTCCGCATAGGCCCACAGATGGAATCCACATGGAGCTCAGGTGCCAAGGGATATTTGATTCCACTGTGAAGTGCGCGCACGACGGTGCTAAAAGCGCAAAGGAAAGGGCGTTATATACGCAATATATGAATATGATGAAAAGGAAAGGCGTTATATGCGCTATATATATGAATATGATGAAAAAGAAAAAGGAAAAGGAACAAGGATATGTTGAAGTGACTGTTATGATTTGGTGCCTAGTTAATACTGTTATATTACTGGTTTTGTTGCCACACTACTGGGATTTTTCTCACCCCTTCGGGGCTGCTATTTTTCCAAAATGGCAGGAGGACGTAAAAGCATTTGAAGACGTGATGTTTTGCTGTTGCTTGCTGATGCGTGGATTATATCTGTTGCTGTTTGTTTAATTGGATGACTGTAATGACTAATATTTTGGTACTCTTGGATGACTGTAATCTTTATCATCTCTATGTTAGCTTGAACTTTTGAGAACAGCAGCTATTTTGGAAAACCTTTATGAAAAGAATTTAAGTGATGAAATTTTTATACGGATTTGTATACTGCTTTGCTAGCTCATGTGACGTTAACGACTCTAATTCCGCTTAGCAAACGACTCTCTTGGATGCATACAAGGGAGGGCGTTACACTAATTGGTATCAGAGCAGTTTGGTCCATGGATTTGATTGTGATTGATTGACTTGATTGTTGATTGTGTTTATCTGCTGATTGACTGTCTAAATGTGCTATAGTTTAAGTGTTTGAGACTAGGGTAGTTAGATTGTTAGGACCGTTCTGTGATAAGACACGGATGCATAGCTAACTTGTCCGAATTGAACACGAGTACCTACTGGGGACTGCTACCATGAATAACTTGCGGTGAGCCTGATCAACTCATCTCAGGATATTGTGGGTGCAGAATCATGGCAGGTGGTCGCGGTTCAACTCGGGGAAGGTCTGGCGATGCGGAAGGGGATCTTATCACTACCTTAGGGGGACTGGCAACGTTTATTCAGACAAGTATTTTTGGATAAGTATTTTCCTAAAGCAATGAGAAGAATGAAGCACACGGAACTGCTTTCACTCAGGCAGATTCTTCAGGACGACACCTGGTAGGGGTCGAGGCAGAGGTCCGCAGTTGCAGGCGCGGCCTGGAAATTTTAAGAGGAGCAATACTGTTGGTCAATCGTCAACTGGACGGCAGGGTACGACTGTTTGTGCTACGTGTGGAAAGAATCACTTTGGAGTTTGCCGCAAGAACAACAATGCATGTTTCAGATATGGCCAGCAAGGTCAATTTGCTTACAAATGCCCCCAGAACGCTGATCAACAGCCTACGCAAGCACGGGTGTTCGCACTAGATGCGAAAGATGGTAATTCTCAACCTTTCTCTCTCATTTCTTTATTGCAAGTTAGGAAAGAGCTCCGCAAGGGAGCAGCAGGGTATCTTTTGTCGATCGAGGCGGAGACCTCGGTTGACCATCAAATTCAGGATGTATCGGTAGTTAGAGAATTCGAGGAGGTATTCCCGGATGAAATACCTCGATTGCCTCCTCATAGGGAAATAGAATTTCCTATCGAACTTGTTTCTGGAGTTGGACCAATCTCCATTGCCCGTATCGTATGGCGCCGCTGGAACTGCGCGAGTTGAAGAAGCAGATAGAAGAGCTTTTGGCAAAGGAATTCATCAGACCGAGTACTTCCCCATGGGGTGCTCCAGCCATCTTGATTAAGAAGAAGGATGGAAGTTTACGTCTGTGTGTAGATTATCGCCAGCTGAACAAAGTCACGGTGAAGAATAAGTATCCGCTACCGAGGATCGACGATTTGATGGACCAGCTGAGAGGAGCCAGAGTCTTTTCCAAGATAGATTTACGATCGGGATACCATCAGATCCGGGTCAAACCGGAGGATATTCCGAAAACCGCTTTTAGGACTCGTTATGGGCACTACGAATATCAGGTGATCCCATTCGGACTTACGAATGCTCCAGCGGTATTCATGGACTACATGAACCGCATCTTCCGCCCCTTTCTTGATCAGTTCGTTATTGTGTTTATCGACGATATCCTGATTTACTCGGCTAATGAAGAGCTGCACGCGGAACATCTGAGGATTGTCTTGCAAGTCTTGAAGGAGAAGCAGTTGTACGCGAAATGGTCGAAGTGCGAGTTTTGGCTTAAAGAGGTCCAGTTTCTGGGCCATGTCATTTCATCAGAAGGTATCGCGGTGGACCCCAGCAAAGTCGAAGCTGTCATGAATTGGGAACGACCCAAGACTGTCACCGAAGTAAGAAGTTTCTTAGGTCTGGCTGGATACTATCGAAGGTTTATCCAGAATTTCTCTCAGATAGTGCAACCCCTCACCCGTCTCACTCGGAAGGACAAGCCTTTTGAGTGGACTGAAGCCTGTGAAGAATGTTTCTTGGAGCTAAAGAGTAGATTGACGAGTGCTCCCGTACTCACGATTCCGGATCCTACTCGAAGGTTCGAAGTATACTGCGATGCGTCGTTGAAAGGACTTGGATGCGTGTTGATGCAGGATCGTATGGCGGTAGCTTATGCATCTCGACAACTGAAGCCTCACGAAGAAAATTATCCCACGCACGATTTGGAATTAGCAGCTATAGTGTTCGCACTTAAAATCTGGAGGCACCACTTGTATGGTTCGCAGTTTGACGTGTTCAGCGATCATAAGAGTTTGAAGTATTTGTTCGACCAGAAGGAGCTGAATATGCGGCAACGTCGGTGGATGGAATTTCTGAAGGACTATGATTTTGAACTTAAATACCACCCAGGAAAGGCAAACGTGGTAGCTGACGCCCTGAGTAGGAAGACACTGCACACTGCAACTCTGATGATGGAAGAGCTGAAGTTGTTTGAGGCCTTTCGAGACTTGAACTTATCGGTAGACGAGAAAGGAAGTAGCATAAGATTGGGAAATATAAAGGTGGAGAATGAACTGATCAGTAGAATTAAGAAGGCTCAGAAGGATGAAGAGTTAGTCCGCGAGTTGGTTGGTAACCAAGAGGTAGTAAAGGACGGGAATGATGTTTGGAGATTTCAAGGACGGCTGGTGGTGCCAAATGAAGTGTTGAAGCAAGAAGTTTTACAGGAGGCTCACAAGGGTAAGTACACAGTTCATCCTGGATCCACGAAGATGTACCACGATTTGAAGACCTCGTTTTGGTGGCCGGGTATGAAGCGTGATATTGCTGAGTATGTATCTCGGTGCTTAACTTGTCAGAAAGTGAAGTACGAACAGCAGAAACCGTCAGGACTCCTTCAACCTTTGGAGATTCCCGAATGGAAGTGGGACAGTATTGCGATGGATTTTGTAGTTGGACTTCCTCGGACGCGAGAATGATATGATTCTATCTGGGTGATTGTCGATCGTTTAACGAAGTCAGCTCATTTCTTGCGTGTTAGAACCACATATGATACAGAGAAGCTTGCTAGAATTTATCTGCAGGAGATTGTGAAGCTGCACGGAGTTCCTACGAGTATTGTCAGTGATCGTGATCCCAAGTTTACATCTAAGTTTTGGGAATCCTTTCAAAGAGCATTAGGGACCCAACTGAGGTTGAGTACTGCTTATCATCCGCAGACCGATGGACAGACGGAACGCACCATTCAAGCTTTAGAGGACATGTTGCGAGCATGCGTTTTGGAGTTAGGAGGCAGCTGGGATAGTTATCTTTCGTTGATTGAGTTGCCTACAACAACAGTTACCACTCCAGTATTCAGATGGCACCGTATGAAGCTTTGTATGGGAGAAAATGCAGATCCCCTTTATGTTGGACTGAAGTGGGTGAGCGAAGTATGTTAGGACCCGATCTAATTCAAGAAACATCCGATCAAGTAAAGAAGATTCGAGAAAATATGCAGCGGGCTCAGGTCCGACAGAAGAGTTATTACGACAAGCGTCATAAGCCTCTATCTTTCGAAGTCGGAGACCATGTATTTTTGAGAATCACACCTACATCGGGACTCGGAAGGAGAATGGGAGTTAAGAAGTTAAGTCCACGGTACTTAGGACCGTATCTGATTATGGACCGGATTGGAGAGTCTGCATACCGGTTGGCTTTACCACCCAATCTGTCAGGAATTCACAATGTATTTCATGTGTCACAGCTACGTAGGTACCTCTCTGATCCATCTCACGTGTTACAGCCGGAAGAAGTGGAACTAAAGGAAAATCTGACTTATCAAGTGCAACCGTTCCAAATTCTTGAAAGATCCGTCAAGCGACTCCGTTCTAAAGAAATCCCTTTGGTGAAAGTGTTATGGAACAACAGATGGGCAGCTGAAGCCACTTGGGAGCGCAAGGACGACTTTCGGAAACGCTATCCGGAACTGTTTAGCTCTTAAGTAAGTTTATTTTGCGGACAAAATTCCTTTTTGGTGGGGAGAGTGTAACATCCCGCATAATTAGTAAAATACCTAAGTACTATATGTTATTGATGTATGTTTAGATTTCGGAATTATAGTTTATGTGTGATGGCTTGCGAATTGTTGATCCTTATCCTTGGATAAGACTAAGGTAATTAATTAAATTAAATCATAGGAGGGTGTATATGTAGGCATATGAATTTATTAAAATCATGTGAGTAATGTGAGTGTGTGTTTGGAAGTGGGCTAGTTAAATTTTGGACTTGTTGCTTTTGGACTTGTGTATTTGGATCCTTTGTGTGTGTGGCCAATGGCCCAAGGATGGCTCTTGGATCAAGCTAATTCAGCCCAAGGTTGTGTCCACCCTTATCTCCCCTAAGCCTTGTCCAACTAAGGTGTCTTGTGTATCAAGTAACTCTCACTTGGCAAAGGTAGTTCCCACTCTTTTATGCGCGCAAGAAGGTGAGTAACACTTAGAAAAAAATCTGCCAATTTCCTTATTGTTGACCGCCACCTCACCTTGACTTTTGCACACTTGATTTAAACCTCATTGCATGGAAGACACATGGACCTTTGAGCATGATTTTAGGCTGCATATTTCCCCATTTAGGCGCACATGGAGGGACCTTGGTGCAGATTTTTCTTGTGTCACAAAACTGCCTAGCTTGTTGACTTGGAGAACCACTTACACCTCCCATCATGAGGCTGCCATGTGCAGATTTTTGGCAAGCTTTTTGCAGCCCATCATGAGCCAAACCTGCCTTGTTTTCACATGCATCATAAGAGGATTTTTGGCTGCATTTTCATCATTTTGTGCAGCTCCAAAATCTGAATTTGGGCTGTCACAAATCTACACTCATGATGCACCTCTTTCCTCTCATCATTGCGCACCAAGGCTGCCTAAAATGCAGATTTTTGGCTGCCACCTAGTTGAATTACTTGTTGACTTAGTGAACCTCCCTCACACCCTCACCTATGCGCATAGTTTGGTCTTTTGTATGAGAAAATTCTGACTTGTATCACTAACTCAGATCTGAACATATCTCTTCCACCCCTTTTGCATGTGCCTAGAGTATGCTAGAAGCAAGCTCCTTACTTGTTCAACCCTTGTGTGCAGCCCCACTTCTTCAAGCAATCAGATTTTTACCATGATGTTAAATCATTGCAACCTCCTCCCTTCTCCCTTTAAATTTGCGCACAAGAGGGGCTGCCCCCATCTACTTGTGCAGCCAACTCCTTCCCTCATTCCCTCACTCTCTAGCTGAACCAACAAGCCTCTTGGAGAAGAAAAAAACATTGGTCACTTACCTTCCCTCATCTCTTAAAAACCGTAGCCCTTGTCCCAAGCAAGAGTAAGCTTTCCTCCTCACTTTCACCTCACTGTTCAGTCTTGATCCCTCACTTTTTGGTGGCTATCCAAGTGGTTCCTCCTCATCCTTGTTGCGCATAGATCACCATAGGAAGTAAGGACTTGTTGTGTAGTGAAGCTAGAAGGTGGTGTGTGATTCTTGACTTTGAAGGGTGTGCTACAAGAGGTAAGCCTTGAGCTTAGGACATTTTCTTTATGTAACCATGTATGTGTGCTTAAATGTCTCCTTGAGTATGTGTGGTTTTGGATTCAAGTATGAGCATGGTAAAAAAAAATTAGAATGGTGGAGCTATTTCATGATGATTTGTATGCTTAAAAGTCTCATGATCATGCTTAAGATTACATGCCACTGTTTTGTATGATTAGGCCACTGTTTTAAAGAGAAATATGCCACTGTTTCCCTATGTATGTACCACTGTTTTGATGATAATATGCTCACTGTTTCGGTCCCTCAAGATCACCATTATATGCCACTGTTTCTGCACATTACATGCCACTGTTTCTGCACATATATGCCACTGTTTCTGCACATTACATGCCACTGTTTCTGCACATTACATGCCACTGTTTCTGCACATATATGCCACTGTTTCTGCACATTACATGCCACTGTTTCTGCACATTACATGCCACTGTTTCTGCACATTACATGCCACTGTTTCTGCACACATATGTCACTGTTTCTGCACATTATATGCCACTGTTTCTGCACATATATGTCACTGTTTTAGTGCTCCCTAAGCCACTGTTTTTATGCATAAAAGGCCACTGTTTTAGTCATCATATGCCACTGTTTTAGTCATCATATGCCACTGTTTTTATGCATAAAATGCCACTGTTTTAGTCATCATATGCCACTGTTTTTATGCCTAAAATGCCACTGTTTTAGTCATCATATGCCACTGTTTTACGTACACAAATGCCACTGTTTTAGTCATCATATGCCACTGTTTTATGTACACAAATGCCACTGTTTTAGTCATCATATGCCACTGTTTTATGTACACAAATGCCACTGTTTTAGTACACAAATGCCACTGTTTTATGTACACAAATGCCACTGTTTTAGTCCATAATATGCCACTGTTTTATGTCCAAAAACCATGATTTATGCTACTGTTTTAATGCTCAAAAATGTACCATTTATGCCACTGTTTTGATGCATAAACATCACTACTCATGTCACTGTTTTGATGTTCAAAAGTCACTATTTATGTCACTGTTTTTAAGGATCAAATGCCACTGTATGTCACTGTTTTAAACGTTCAAATACCACTGTTTCTGCCACTGTTGGACGTCACTGTTTCTGCCACTGTTGGTGTCCAAAGAGCCACTGTTTCTGTTTTAAAACGTTCACTGTTTCTGCTGTAAGGTGCTACTGTTTTTTCTGCTGTAAAACGTCACTGTTTCTGTTTTAAAATGTTCACTGTTCCTGCTGTATGATTACTGTTTTCCTGCTGTAAAACGTCACTATTTCTGTCCACTGTTTTTAAGGAAAATGCCACTGTTTTCTGTTCACTGTTTTAAAAGAACAACTCACTGTTTCTGCTCACTGTTTTAAGCACAAACGTCACTGTTTTCTGCTGTAAAAACACTGCTGTATGCTCACTGTTTTGCTGCTGTAAGACACTGCTGTATGCTCACTGTTTCTGCTGTAAATAGCCACTGTAAATGATTGGTTGTAATTGATTTAGGTGCGCTTAAGAAGTGAGATACTTCGCTGCTGTTTGGTAATATTTAAGGCACGCAAAGGTAAGTGTCAGGCGATATTACCTAATGTGACTATTAACTACTGGTATAAAATTGTGACATGATGCTCCATATTCCGTAAAAATATTATGTTCCATTATGATGAAAGGAAACTGCCAAAAATGTGCCATGATGGCTATATGATTATGAGGTAAAGACGTTATGAGGCAGCATAACGCATATGAAAAATATATGTGCCGTGATGGCTATATGAAAGGTATATAAGCATGCACCTTACATCATACCGCATTTTTACGCTTTGTGTGTGAAAGCATAGCATGACATGCATATATCATGATCATATAGGCCTTGTTTTAGAATAGTTATGTACAGGACCATGTGTTTGAGCAAGCATCATATAGGCATCCCCAAGGTACCGGGGTATGGGACACTTGGCATCAGTCCACATAGGCCCACAGATGGAATCCACATGGAGCTCAGATGCCAAGGGATATTTGATTCCACTGTGAAGTGCGCGCACGACGGTGCTAAAAGCGCAAAGGAAAGGGCGTTATATACGCAATATATGAATATGATGAAAAGGAAAGGCGTTATATGCGCTATATATATGAATATGATGAAAAAGAAAAAGGAAAAGGAACAAGGATATGTTGAAGTGACTGTTATGATTTGGTGCCTAGTTAATACTGTTATATTACTGGTTTTGTTGCCACACTACTGGGATTTTTCTCACCCCTTCGGGGCTGCTATTTTTCCAAAATGGCAGGAGGACGTAAAAGCATTTGAAGACGTGATGTTTTGCTGTTGCTTGCTGATGCGTGGATTATATCTGTTGCTGTTTGTTTAATTGGATGACTGTAATGACTAATATTTTGGTACTCTTGGATGACTGTAATCTTTATCATCTCTATGTTAGCTTGAACTTTTGAGAACAGCAGCTATTTTGGAAAACCTTTATGAAAAGAATTTAAGTGATGAAATTTTTATACGGATTTGTATACTGCTTTGCTAGCTCATGTGACGTTAACGACTCTAATTCCGCTTAGCAAACGACTCTCTTGGATGCATACAAGGGAGGGCGTTACAGTTCTCGTGCGCAATCGGGTTACAACCAAGACGTGCAAAGAAGTAATATCCGATCTCGTGCGCAATTGGGTTACAACCACAACGTGCAAAGAAACAATATCCAATCTCGTGCGCAATTGGGTCACAACCAAAACATGCAAAGAAGCAATATCCGATCAGGTGCCCAATTGGGTTACAACCACAACACGCAAAGAAGCAACATCCGTTCTCGTGGTGAGTTGGGTTACTACCAAAACATACAAACAAGCAATATCCGACATCTTCGTGAGTTGGCTCACTACCATAACATGCAAAGCAACAATCGCCGA
This sequence comes from Gastrolobium villosum, assembly GCA_032173675.1. Lineage (NCBI taxonomy): Eukaryota > Viridiplantae > Streptophyta > Magnoliopsida > Fabales > Fabaceae > Gastrolobium > Gastrolobium villosum. Next base: position 59,098 of record JAVKPL010014585.1, read on the forward strand.
TCTCGTAGGGAATTGGGTTACATCGAAACCATGCTAAATAGCAATGTCCGATCTCGTGGTGAGTTGGGTTACAACCACAACATTCAAAGCAGCAATATCCGTTCTTCTTCCATCACAGATTGTTCTATTTGTCTCACGGATATTGGGTCAAGAGCAATTGGCTTGCCTTGCTCACACGTGTTTCATCGCGATTGCATCACAAAGTGGCTAACGATTCGCAATACATGTCCTTTATGTAGATGCAGTGTCTTGTCTAGGAATGATTAAGTAAACATAACGTACGCTATTTATGCATTCTTGGTCTTTGTTTCAGAGCTTGTGGCTAGCTTGTCTCTTAAATTTTTGTATTGTTCTAGTTCAGTTACTTTTCTTTGGAGTAAGCTGTCTGGGATTTTTGGAGAGTATTGCTCTGTCCCGTGGATTCGTATGGTTTCCTTTTAATTAGCTTTAGAGGTTGTCATTCTTGAAAAAAATCTTGGTTTTTATTTTGTCAAAATGTTTGCATCTTTCTTTGTAATATCCGTTTAATTAGTTTTAATCTTGATTTACTTTTTTTTTCTTGTATTGCATTTGGAAGAGTTATAAGCTTATGCAAAATCTTCACTCTAGAATCTAAAAAGCCTTCTGTTGTATGTAATGACTGGTGTTTGATCTTATACAGATCCATGTTGACACAAAAGATGACATAACATGAACATGATATATTTTTATACAAGGTGAAGAAAGAGAGGACCAATCATATGATCGGATTTTTGCTTCTGGCGCTAAAAATCAAGAGGAAAATAAATATTATAAATAGTGGAACATATTTTATGAATATTTTGAAATTTCCCACTGCTAAAGGAATTGATTTTCTTATTGCTAATGTAGCAGCTGTCTATAATGGATATTTTATGAAAATCTATTTAAGGAAATTTTGTGTAAAATTATTAATTTATTATAATTGATTTACACAATTTTCCATCAATTGATTTAAACAATTAATAATAGTAATTATTTACTATATATTAATGCAAATCTAAGTTAGATCGATAATCGTTAACTACTAGAATTATTATCTTTAACAATTATAATAATGTATTAATTAATAATTTTAATAATTTAATATTTGAGGTTATTGAATGTGAGGATACGGATCTCCTCCTAGTATATTATCAGAGAAAAAATTTAACCTTGAATCATGTATGTCATTATAAAATACCAAACAATATGAAATCAAAATTGGGATTATGCGTACCTTATTGGATCATCACAAAGCCAAAAGAAAGAAGGGACTACATGCCAGATCTTCCTCTCTATCACCTATTTCGATAAAGGCAGCCTCAGCGATGAGAGCATGATGGCTTATGGAGTTTAACTCCAGTATAAATAGGCTAGAGAGAGGACCTAGCTAATAACCCAGAGAAGAGTCTGTGCCCATCTGTGCCCATGGGTCCACCCATCATGGAAAACCAGCGTCACACAAGAGCCTATTACTGTCCAACTATGCCCAATAACATCAGATGCCAGAAGCCCAATCAAATGTGATCGCAATAGGCTTAGTTACAATATTTATATTGATTATAATTGATTTACACAATTTTCCATCAATTTATTTAAACAATTAATAATAGTAATTATTTACTATATATTAATGCAAATCTAAGTTAAATCGATAATCGTTAACTTCTAGAATTATTATCTTTAATAATTATAATAATGGATTAATTAATAATTTTAATAATTTAATATTTGAGGTTATTGAATGTGAAGATACGGATCTCCTCCTAGTATATTATCATAGAAATATTTTAACCTTGAATCATGTGTATCATTATAAAATACCAAACAATATGAAATCAAAATTGGGATTATGTGTACCTTATTGGATCATCACAAAGCTAAAAGAAAGAAGGGACTACATGCCAGATCTTCCTCTCTATCACCTATTTCGATAAAGGCAGCCTCAACGATGGGAGCTTGATGGCTTATGGAGTTTAACTCCAGTATAAATAGGCTAGAGAGAGGACCTAGCTCATAACCCAGAGAAGAGTCTATGCCCATCTGTGCCCATGGGTCCACCCATAATGGAAAACCAGGGTCACACTAAAGCCTATTGCTGCCCAACTAGGCCCAATAATATCAGATGCCAGAAGCCCAATCAAATGTGATCGCAATGGGCTTAGTTACAATATTTATATTGGAATATCCATTAACCCAATTAATATTAAAATACAAAACTAATTAATTAATATTGCCCATAAAATAAAATTTCTAACATTCTACTAGTTGGTCTATATTAATTAATTTAATATTATTTTGAAAATCTTTTTAATATTATTTTGACAGTATAGCAAAAGGGTTTTATGTTTATTATGTTGTAGGAAAAGTGATTGTGTAATGTTATAGAGATTCGTTTTGCGTGCCATATTTTTTTCTTTTTCTTTTGTTTTAAAATGTGTGGTGTAACACCCTCCCTTGTATGCATCCAAGAGAGTCGTTTGCTAAGCGGAATTAGAGTCGTTAACGTCACATGAGCTAACAAAGCAGTATACAAATCCGTATAAAAATTTTCAACACTTAAATTCTTTTCATAAAGGTTTTCCAAAATAGTCATTGTTCACAAAAGTTCAAGCTAACATAATTATGATAAAGACTACAGTCATCCAAAAGTTCCAAAACATTAATCATTACAGTTATCCATTTAAACAAACAGCAACACTGATAATCCACGCATCAGCAATCAACAGCAAAATACTACTCTTCAAATGCTCTTGCGTCCTCCTGCCATTTTGGAAAAATAGCAGCCCCGAAGGGGTGAGAATAATCCCAGTAGTGTGGCAATAAAACCAATAATATAACAATATTAACTAGGCACAAAATCATAAACAGTCACTTCAACATATCCTTGTTCCTTTTCCTTTTTATCATATTCATATATTGCGTATATAACGCCTTTCCTTTGCGCTTTTAGCACCGTCGTGCGCGCACTTCACAGTGGAATCAAATATCCCTTGGCACCTGAGCTCCATGTGGATTCCATCTGTGGGCCTATGCGGACTGATGCCAAGTGTCCCATACCCCGGTACCTTGGGGATGCCTATATGATGCTTGCTCAAACACATGGTCCTGTACATAACTATTCTAAAACAAGGCCTATATGATTTTGATACATGCATGTCATGCTATGCTTTCACACACAAAGCGTAAAAATGCGTTATAATGTAAAATGCATGCTTATATACCTTTCATATGCGTTATGCTGTCACATAACGTCTTTACCTCATAATCATATAACCATCACGGCACATTTTTGGCAGTTTCCTTTCATTATAATGGAACATAATATTTTTACGGCATATGGAGCATCATGTCACAATTCTATACCAGTAGTCAATAGTTACATTAGGCTTCATCGCCTGACACTTACCTTAGCTTTCCTTAAATATTACCAACGGCAGCGAAATATTCTCACTTCTTAAGCGCACCTAAATCAATTAAAACTAATCATTTACAGTGGCTATTTACAGCAGAACAGAGAGCATACAGCAGTGGCTTACAGCAGCAAAACAGTGAGCATACAGCAGCAAAACAGTGCAAAACAGTGAACATACAGCAGTGTTTACAGCAGCAAAACAGTGAACATACAGCAGTGTTTACAGCAGCAAAACAGTGGACATACAGCAATGTTTACAGCAGCCAAAACAGTGGACGTTTTAAACAGAAACAGTGACGTTTTTAAAACAGAAACAGTGGTGTTTTTAAAACAGAAACAGTGGCATAAGTCTTGGTTTTTGGACATTGAAACAGTGGCTTATTATGGATTAAAACAGTGGCATTTTATGCATACAACAGTGGCATAGAAGGACTAAAACAGTGGCATCTTTTGTGCATAAAACAGTGGCATGGAATGACTTAAACAGTGACATTTTATGCATAAAAACAGTGTCATATAATGACTAAAACAGTGGCATATTATGCATAAAAACAGTGGCATATGATGGCTAAAACAGTGGCCTTTTATGCATAAAAACAGTGGCATTTTAAGCATGGAAACAGTGGCATTTCATGACTAAAACAGTGGCATTTTAAGCATGGAAACAGTGGCATTTCATGACTAAAACAGTGGCATTTTAAGCATGGAAACAGTGGAATTTCATGACTAAAACAGTGGCATTTTAAGCATGGAAACAGTGGCATTTCATGACTAAAACAGTGGCATTCTAAGCATGGAAACAGTGGCATTTCATGTGTAAAACAGTGGCATTTCATGCAGAAAACAGTGGCATATAATGTGCAGAAACAGTGGCATATAATGTGCAGAAACAGTGGCATTTAGGTGCAGAAACAGTGGCATGTAATGTGCAGAAACAGTGGCTTTTAAGTGCAGAAACAGTGGCTTTATAATGTGAGAAACAGTGGCATTTTAATGTGATTTTGAGGGACCGAAACAGTGGCATTTTATCTACAAAACAGTGGCACATCAAACCGAAACAGTGGCACATTTCTTCTTTAAAACAGTGGCCTAATAATACAAAACAGTGGCATATAATTTTAAGCATGATCATGAGACTTTTTATGCATACAAGAATTAGTGGCCTAAGCTTAAACATAACCATAAGATCTTTATGCATACTAATCATCATAAAATGGCCCCATACTTTAATCATGCTCAACCAAGGATCCAAAGCAACATATATGCAAGGAGACATTTGAGCATACATACATGGCTACACTAAGAAAGAATTCAAAGTTCAAAGCCTACCTCTTGTAGCACACCCTTCAAAGTCAAGAATCACACCACCTTCTAGCTTCACTACACACAAGTCCACACTTCCTAAGAGGTCCTATGCGCAACAAGGTGAGGAACAAGGTTTGCACTAGCTTGGTGTATGGTTGAGGTGAAGGAAGGGGGGAGTTGTCTTAAGCAAAGTCTTCTAGCTCCAAGGAGGCTTGTAGGTTCGGTTATGGGAGTGAGGAGGAGGAGGAGAGTTGGCTGCACTTGCACATGAAGCCAGCCCCCTCTCCATGCGCACATATATAGGGAAAGTGAGGGAAAATTGCTATGATTAACCATCATGAAAATTCAGATTTCTTGAGGGGATGGGGCTGCATACAAGGCTGAATCAAGCAAAGGGTTTGCTTCTAATTTACTCTATTTACATGCAAGGAAGGAGGGAAGATTTGTTCAGCTTTGAGGACTGTCCAAGGCAGAGAAATTTCTGCACAATTGACCATGATTTGCGCATAGAGAGGAGTGGGAGATGTGCATCATGAGCACATGCAAGAGCTTTGCTAAGTCAACAAGTAAACTAACCATGTGGCAGCCCAAAAATCTGCACTTAGTGCAGCCTTGGTGCGCAATGATGAGGGGAAAGGTAAGTGCAGATTTGTGACAGTCCAACACTCAATTTTGGGGCTGTCCTAAGTCAGAAAATTTCTGCATAAAAAGCCAACCCATGCGCACAAAGAGAGGTGTGAGGGAGGTTCACTAAGTCCACAAGCAAGAGAGCTTTGTGGCAGCCAAGGATTCTGATTTTTGGAGCTGTCCTCTGCGCAAAAATGATGAAAATGCAGTCCCAAAATCTCACTTATGATGCATGTGGAAGGAGGAGGAGGTTTGACTCATGATGGGCTGCAAAAGCTTGCCAAAAATCTGCACAATGCAGTCTCATGATGGAGAGTGTAAGTGGTTATCCAAGTCAACAAGTTATGCAGTCTTGTGTCATAAAAAAAATCTGCATCAGCCCCTCCCATGTGCGCCAAAATGGAGAAAGTATGCAGCCTAAAATCATGCTAAAAGGTCCATGTGTCTACCATGTAATGAGGCTTAAATCAAATTATGCATAATCAAGGTGAGGTGGCGGTTTAACAAGGCAAAATGGCAGATTTCAAGGTCCTAAATTACCCTTACTTGTGCGCAAAATGAGTGGGAAAAATACCTTTGCCATGTGAGGTTTCTTGATACACAAGGCACCATGTTGGGCAAGGCTTAGGGAAGATAAGGGTGGACACAACCTTGGGCTGAATTAGCTTGATCCAAGAGCCATCCTTGGGCCATTGGCCTCACATACAAAAGGATCCATTCACACAAGTCCACTAGCAACAAGTCCACACACACACACACTAGCCCACCACCAAGGTCCAATGAACACTAAGGTCCTATAACACATACTCACATTACTTACATGATTTTAATAAATTCATATGCCTACATATACACCCTCCTATGATTTAATTTAATTAATTACCTTAGTCTTATCCAAGGAATAAAAATCAAACAATTCACAAGCCATAACACATAACACATAAACCATACATCCGAATTCTACACATGTACATATAGCATATAGTACTTAGGTATTCTACTAATTATGCGGGATGTTACATGTGGGCCCCATAAAATATTGTGTGTGGAGGAATAGAGCTGTCAAAACAGCCCCCAGCCCGCGGGCTGGGCCCTATAGCCCCAAGTTTTAACCCCCTTTTTTTTCAACACACATATGGGAGGGTTATTTTTGACCCTAGCCCCATTAACCCTCATTTCTTTTGGGTTAGGGTGGGGTTAACCGCGGACCAGCCCACTCTTTTTTTTTCTAAACCCTAAAACCCCAATTTCTCATTTCTCTCTCTGGTTTTCTTCTTCCAATTTCTTCTTCTTCACGCGTTCTTCTTCTTCGCAGTTGATACACTTCCTCAAGCAGTTTCTTCATCGTCATTAAGGCTTCCCTCTCTTCAATTTTCTCCTTCATATTCTTCTTCATTGTCTTCGTTGTCACTTGCAGCACGGTTGAACCATAAGGGTCTGAAGATGATGGGAATCAGAACCAGTGTTGTAGCCATGCCAGAGTCCCCCAAGAACACCGTGCTTGACGCTTGTTACTGGAGCTGGTGGTCACACATGAGCAAACTTTCTGTTCTATGCTTTGATGGGTTTTCCTCAAATTCTTTGTTTTCTTGCTATGGAAAGAGAAAGAGATAGAGAATTTGGACTAGAAAATGACATTTCAGGTTTAGCTTATTCTTTTTAATTGAGGTTTTAATTGAGGTTCAGTGATTTGTAGGTTGTTGGAATTTATAAATTTAGTGGTTGTGAATATGGGTTTTGATAATCTAGATGCATTGATATTTCTAACGCAGGGTTAATGTTTCTAAATTTACTTTAACTGAAAAATTCTGATATTTTTTGTGGGTTCTGTTAGTACTGTAAATGTATAAGGATTTGTTTACAATGTGGCTTTCTAAGACAAACTGAAGCTGTCCAAATAGAAGAACACTATCTATGTGGAGTAAAGGATAATGATACAACATGATATATAGCTTTTGTATATATGTATGCAATTTAATTATCTTAAGTTCTCAACCATTTTTTGAGTAAGGATAATGTTACAGCATGATATATAGCTTTTGTATATATGTATGCAATTTAATTATCTCAACCATTTTTTGAGTGAGGATAATGATACAACATGATCACTTGCAACTTAATTCATGGTAGAGAACATGCCAGGACCTTCTTTGAGTGAGGAAGATGAGATTGAGGGTGGGAATGAGAATGAGGAAGGTGAAGGTGATAATGTTGACGGTGATGGAGGTCATACGGTGGAGGAGCCTAAAACACTAGAGAAAGTTCTGGAAAATGTGCAAGAGCTAGATGAGATAACAGAGGCAAAGCATATTGAACATTCAAAGACAGCACCTGCTGAGTTTAGAAGAGCAATTAAGGTTGTTCCAAGTGTTACTCTGATGCAGATTCTCACTTTCCTTGATGATCATTTTTTGAAGGCTTTAGAGAGTGCACAAGAAGTTACCAAGATGGTTGAGGCCACTAGGTTGCATTATCATTCCAATTTCGCTGATAATCGGGGTAATTAATTCCTTGTGTTGTGTTGTGTGTGTGTGTATCATTTTAGTTGATATTGTAGCTGCAGTTGAAGTTTAACCTCTTTAATTGCTAGTTGGACATGAATGGTTGAGCTAATTTTGGACTATATATGTATGCAATTTAATTATCATTTTTTTCCCTGTATTTCTATGCAATTTTGGACTACATTTGTTGGAGGGTTATATAGCTTTTGGCCTTTTGCAGGGGGAAAGTCCTTGAGGTTTTAAAAAACTGGCCTGAGAGGAGTATTCAAGTTATTGTTGTAACTGATGGTGAGCGGATTTTGGGACTTGGGGATGTTGGATGTCGGGTATTTTTGTAGGGGAATCAAACTCCTTAATTTACATTTTACTATGAAAATATAGACATGGTACTAAAAGTAGATGACTAAGCCTTTTCAATTTCTGTTTGATAATATATGACTAATGAACAGTCTTGATCACTGCTTGATAATATATGAATACTTTTGCATTTCAGGTTCCGCCAAATTCAACAGAACCATTAGGAATACTTTTGCATTTTACTCTTAAAAGTGTTGGTAAAATAGAGTTGATTTTTGGCCCGCGGGCTGGCCCTAACCCGTGGGGTTATATGATTTTTTGGCCCGTGCGGGCTGTTTGATATGCGGGCTTTTTGGCACTGGCCCGGGCGGGCGAGGGCCTAACGGGCCGGGCTGGATCAGTCCACAACACAAGAATCTTTTCAAAATCTTGAAAAAGTCACGATTGAAGCAGAGTCTTCTTCCATCACAGATTGTTCTATTTGTCTCACGGAGATTGGGTCGAGAGCTATTGGCTTGCCTTGCTCACACGTGTTTCATCGGGATTGCATCACAAAGTGGCTCACGATTCGTAATACATGTCCTTTATGTAGATGCAGTGTCTTGTCTAGGAATGATTAAGTAAACATAACGTACGCTGTTTTTGCATTCTTGGTCTTAGTTTCAGAGCTTGTGGCTAGCTTGTCTCTTAATTTTTTGTATTGTTCTAGTTCAGTTACTTTTCTTTGGAGTAAGCTGTCTGGGATTTTCGGAGAGTATTGCTCTGTCCCGTGGATTCGTATGGTTTCCTTTTAATTAGCTTTAGAGGTTGTCGTTCTTGTAAAAAAACTTGGTTTTTCTTTTGTCAAAATGTTTGCATCTTTCTTTGTAATATCCGTTTAATTATTTTTAATCTTGATTTACTTTTTTTTTCTTGTATTGCATTTGGAAGAGTTATAAGCTTATGCAAAATCTTCACTCTAGAATCTAAAAAGGCTTATGTTGTATGTAACGACTGGTGTTTGATCTTATACATATCCATGTTGACACAAAAGATGACATAACATGAACATGATATATTTGTATACAAGGTGAAGAAATAGAGGACCAATCATATGATCGGATTTTTGCTTCTTGCGCTAAAAAACTAGAGGAAAATAAATTTTATAAAAAGTGGAACATATTTTATGAATATTTTGAAATTTCCCACTGCTAAAGGAATTGATTTTCTTATTGCTAATGTAGCCAGCTGTCTAGAGATATTGTTTATAATGGATATTTTATGGAAATCTATTTAAGGAAATTTTGTGTAAAATTATTAATTGTTTATGTTTGATTTACACAATTTTTCATCAATTGATTTAAACAATTAATAATAGTAATTATTTACAATATATTAATACAAATCTAAGTTAAATCGATAATCGTTAACTACTAGAATTATTATCTTTAATAATTATAATAATGTATTAATTAATAATTTTAATAATTTAATATTTAAGGAGATTGAATATGAGGATAAGGATCTCCTCCTTCACGTCACCAGATTTCAGGTCAATCGAAGCAAGTTGAACAATAGCAAAAATACCCGATACGTCCTGAAACGACAAAGAAGCAGCATAACGGGTTAGTGAACGACAGAATTTGGCAAAATTAAGGGTCACCTCACACCCTTGTAGGGTGTGACTTATACTTAGATGGTCGAATTCCATTGGGAATAGATCTCCCGGAACCAATCTCTCAAACTGAAGTTTTACCGATTTCCCCAAATCTACCCAAAACGTAAACCGTAATGCAGAAAATGAAAAAACTATGAAAAGACGCGTCTGCAGAATCAAATTCCGATGCAGAATCAAAGGTGCAGAAATCGAAATCAGAAACACAAATGAGTTCAAACGCAGAAACAAGACAGATGCGCAAAAATAAATATATTTTTTTGTTTTTTTTTTAACAGAAACGAAAATTAAAGAAAAAGAAGATGATCAAGAATCAGAAAACGATTTAGACCGATGCCATTTCCCTGGAAACGGCGCCAAATTTGACACGAGCTGACGAACTCGCGCAAATTAAAAATTATTTTTAATTAGGGTTCAGAAATTCGCAGTAAAATGGAAACCGTAATGCAGAAAATGCAAAAACTGAGAAAAGACGCGTCTGCAAAATCAAATTCCGATGCAGAATCAAAGGTGCAGAAATCGGAATCAGAAACACAAATGAGTTCAAACGCAGAAACAAGACAGATGCGCAAAAATAAATATATTTTTTTCGATTTTTTTTAACAGAAATGAAAATTAAAGAAAAAGAAGAAGATCAAGAATCAAAAAACGATTTAGACCGATGCCATTTCCCTGGAAACGGCGCCAAATTTGACACGAGCTGACGAACTCGCGCAAATTAAAAATTATTTTTAATTAGGGTTCAGAAATTTGCAGTAAAATGGAAACCATAAGTCGTCTCTCAAAGAAATTGATTTGGTAAAAATCGCTTATGAAAATAGAAAATAAAAGGGGGGTTTTGGATTTCGGTTGAATAAAAGACAGAATATAAGAACTGGGATTAAAACTTCGTAATTAAAAATAACCAACCTAAGGTTAGGAATCCTAGGATGTCCTTCATTGGATAAAAATTACCAAATTCACGAATGATCTCAATTGAATCAAAATCCTTATTTTCAATTGAGAACAATCGGATCATCAAATCTGATGATTATTCCTTTTCCATAATCGCAATTGCGAACCTCAAATCGAATATCCACAATCTCACGATATTGATTTGAGTTAGGTTAAAGAAACGAATCTGGTTAGAGATTGATCGCAGATCCTCTAGATAGATCCATGGAATCCCTTCCCCTTAGGTTGATTAAAAGGGGTTTAGCCTAGCATGGCTAGGATAAACATGATTAAAATTAAAGAAAAAAGAAGAAAAAGATAAAGTACGCGAAGAACGCTTCAGAGAAAAAGTACTTGATCCTCAATTTCAAAAATTCAGAATGAATAATAGTTTCCTACTCCGCCGTCATATACCCCTACCCAAATCGGGTTAGGGTTTAGTTCTGATAGGCCAATCTGTCCAAAAGTACGAAATATAACAAATAAATTAAAATAAAACTAAAACTTGGCTTTGGGCCACTTAAGTAATGGGGTTTTAATTTAAATGACAAGTCTAATAATAAAATAAAACTTCAGCAAAACGTGTCAATCAGACAACTGTGGACCGAGATATGGCCAAAATACAGAAGTAACGTAAAGCTGAAAAATTTTGACGAAAATAAATTAAACCCAATCAAAAACTAAAAATGTAAATTAACTCAAAACATCATTATTTTATTCAAATAAATCCTAAAAATACTAACCAAGAGTAACAAATAAGTGCAATAAAATATGAGTTATCACGCTGATAGCGCCAATGTCGCGCCAGTAGCGTGTTGGATTAAATCTTGTGTTTTTTTGTGCTTCTCAATTGAGGCATTTCATACTCTTACTATTATGGCAGGAGTGGCTAATGTTTTTTTTCCATTAAAAAATGTGTTACCCATTATATGCTAATTAAATACAAGTCAAAGAACAAAATAGTAAAACAGTGGTATTGCCAGCATATTCAGAAGCCATAAGGAGGAGGAGCACCCTCAGCCATTGCAAGAGCTTTTTTTTTCTTAATTCATTTGAAGTTGTAACGCCCTCCCTTGTATGCATCCAAGAGAGTCGTTTGCTAAGCGGAATTAGAGTCGTTAACGTCACATGAGCTAACAAAGCAGTATACAAGTGCCCGTATAAAATTTTCAACACTTAAATTCTTTTCATAAAGGTTTTCCAAAATAGACATTGTTCACAAAAGTTCAAGCTAACATAATCATGATAAAGACTACAGTCATCCAAGATAGTTCCAAAACATTAATCATTACAGTTATCCATTTAAACAAACAGCAACACTGCTAATCCACGCATCAGCAATCAACAGCAAACTAATACTCCTTCAAATGCTCTTGCGTCCTCCTGCCATTTTGGAAAAATAGCAGCCCCGAAGGGGTGAGAATAATCCCAGTAGTGTGGCAATAAAACCAATAATATAACAATATTAACTAGGCACAAAATCATAAACAGTCACTTCAACATATCCTTGTCCCTTTTCCTTTTTATCATAATCATATATTGCGTATATAACGCCTTTCCTTTGCGCTTTTAGCACCGTCGTGCGCGCACTTCCCAGTGGAATCAAATATACCCTTGGCACCTGAGCTCCATGTGGATTCCATCTGAGGGCCTATGCGGACTGATGCCAAGTGTCCCATACCCCGGTACCTTGGGGATGCCTATATGATGCTTGCTCAAACACATGGTCCTGTACATAACTATTCTAAAACAAGGCCTATATGATTTTGATACATGCATGTCATGCTATGCTTTCACACACACAAAGCGTAAAAATGCGGTATGATGTAAGGTGAATGCATATATATACCTTTCATATGCGTTATGCTGCCACATAACGTCTTTACCTCATAATCATATAGCCATCACGGCACATTTTTGGCAGTTTCCTTTCATTATAATGGAACATAATATTTTTACGGCATATGGAGCATCATGTTACAATTCTATACCAGTAGTCAATAGTTACATTAGGCATCATCGCCTGACACTTACCTTAGCTTTCCTTAAATATTACCAACGGCAGCGAAATATTCTCACTTCTTAAGCGCACCTAAATCAATTAAAACTAATCATTTACAGTGGCTATTTACAGCAGAACAGAGAGCATACAGCAGTGGCTTACAGCAGTAAAACAGTGAGCATTTACAGCAGCAAAACAGTGAGCATACAGCAGCAAAACAGTGAACATACAGCAGCAAAACAGTGAGCATACAGCAGCAAAACAGTGAGCATACGGCAGTGTTTACAGCAGCCAAAACAGTGAACATACAGCAGCAAAACAGTGAGCATACAGCAGCAAAACAGTGAGCATACGGCAGTGTTTACAGCAGCCAAAACAGTGAACATACAGCAGCAAAACAGTGAGCATACAGCAGCAAAACAGTGAGCATACAGCAGCAAAACAGTGTGCATTTACAGCAGCAAAACAGTGACGTTTTAAACGTTTTCAAAACAGAAACAGTGGCGTTTTTAAAACAGAAACAGTGGCATTTTTAAAACAGAAACAGTGGCACTTTGAACTTCCAAAACAGTGGCATTTTATACATACAAACAGTGGCATAGAAGGACTAAAACAGTGGCATGGAATGACTTAAACAGTGACATTTTATGCATAAAAACAGTGGCATATGATGGCTAAAACAGTGGCCTTTTATGCATAAAAATAGTGGCATTTGTGTTCATAAAACAGTGGCATTTGTGTACATAAAACAGTGGCATTTGTGTACATAAAACAGTGGCATTTGTGTGCATAAAACAGTGGCATTTGTGTACATAAAACAGTGGCATTACATGGCTGAATTGGCTTGATCCAAGAGCCATCCTTGGGCCATTGGCCACACACACACACAAAGGATCCAAACACCCAAGTCCAAAAGCAACAAGTACACACACACACACTAGCCCACATCCAAACACTAATGCCTTCTATTACTCACATGATTTTAATAATTTCATATGCCTACATATACACCCTCCTATGATTTAATTTAATTAATTACCTTAGTCTTATCCAAGGAATAAAAATCAAACAATTCACAAGCCATAACACATAACACATAAACCATACCTCCGAATTCTACACATGTACATATAGCATATATTACTAAGGTATTCTTAATTATGCGGGATGTTACACTCTCCCCACCAAATAGGAATTTTGTCCGCAAAATTAAACTTACTTAAGAGCTAAACAGTTCTGGATAGCGTTTCTGAACGTCGTCCTCGCGTTCCCAAGTGGCTTCAGCTGCCGATCTGTTGTTCCATAATACCTTCACCAAAGGAATCTCTTTAGAACGGAGTCGTTTGACGGATCTTTCAAGAATTTGGAATGGTTGCACTTGATAAGTCAGATTTTCCTTTAGTTCCACTTCTTCGGGATGTAACACGTGAGATGGATCAGAGAGATACCGCCGTAGCTGTGACACATGAAATACATTGTGAATTCCTGACAGATTGGGTGGTAAAGCCAACCGATATGCAGACTCTCCAATCCGGTCCATAATCAGATACGGTCCTAAGTACCGTGGACTTAACTTCTTAACTCCCATTCTCCTTCCGAGTCCCGATGTAGGAGTGATTCTCAAAAATACATGGTCTCCGACTTCGAAAATAGAGGCTTATGACGCTTGTCGTAATAACTCTTCTGTCTGGCCTGAGCCCTCTGCATATTCTCCCGAATCTTCTTTACTTGCTCGGATGTTTCTTGAATTAGATCAGGTCCTAACATACTTCGCTCACCCACTTCCGTCCAACATAAAGGGGATCTGCATTTCCTCCCATACAAAGCTTCATATGGTGCCATCTGAATGCTGGAGTGGTAACTGTTGTTGTAGGCGAACTCAATCAACGAAAGATAACTATCCCAGCTGCCTCCTAACTCCAAAACACATGCTCGCAACATGTCCTCTAAGGCTTGAATGGTGCGTTCCGTCTGTCCATCGGTCTGCGGATGATAAGCAGTACTCAACCTCAATTGGGTCCCTAATGCTCTTTGAAAGGATTCCCAAAACTTAGATGTAAACTTGGGATCACGATCACTGACAATACTCGTAGGAACTCCGTGCAGCTTCACAATCTCCTGCAGATAGATTCTAGCAAGCCTTTCTGTATCATAAGTGGTCCTAACACGCAAGAAATGAGCTGACTTCGTTAAACGATCGACAATCACCCAGATAGAATCATATCCTTCTCGCGTCCGAGGAAGTCCAACTACAAAATCCATCGAAATGCTGTCCCACTTCCATTCGGGAATCTCCAAAGGTTGAAGGAGTCCCGACGGTTTCTGATGTTCGTACTTCACCTTCTGACAAGTTAAGCATCGAGATACATACTCCGCAATATCACGCTTCATACCCGGCCACCAAAACGAGGTCTTCAAATCGTGGTACATCTTCGTGGATCCAGGATGAACTGCGTACTTTCCCTTGTGAGCCTCCTGTAAAACTTCTTGTTTCAACTCTTCATTCGGCACAACCAGCCGTCCTTGGAACCTCCAAACATCATTCTCATCCTTTACTACCTCTTGGTTACCAACCAACTTGCGGACTAACTCTTCATCCTTCTGAGCCTCCTTAATTCTACTGATCAATTCATTCTCCACCTTTATATTTCCCAGTCTTATGCTACTTCCTCTCTCGTCTACCGATAAGTTCAAGTCTCGAAAGGCCTCAAACAACTTCAATTCTTCCATCATCAGAGTTGCAGTGTGTAGAGTCTTCCTGCTCAGGGCGTCAGCTACCACGTTCGCCTTTCCTGGGTGGTATTTAAGTTCAAAATCATAGTCCTTCAGAAATTCCATCCACCGGCGTTGCCGCATATTCAGCTCCTTCTGGTCGAATAAGTACTTCAAACTCTTATGATCGCTGAACACGTCAAACTGCGAACCATACAAGTGGTGCCTCCAGATTTTAAGTGCGAACACTATAGCTGCTAACTCCAAATCGTGTGTAGGATAATTTTCCTCGTGAGGCTTTAGTTGTCGAGACGCGTAAGCTACTGCCATACGGTCCTGCATCAACACGCATCCAAGTCCTTTCAGCGACGCATCGCAATAAACTTCGAACTTTCGAGTAGGATCCGGAATCGTGAGTACGGGGGCACTCGTCAATCTGCTCTTTAGCTCCAAGAAACATTCTTCACAGGCTTCAGTCCACTCAAAAGGCTTATCCTTCCGAGTGAGACGAGTAAGGGGTTGCACGATCTGAGAGAAATTCTGGATGAACCTTCGATAGTATCCGGCCAGACCTAAGAAACTTCTTACTTCAGTGACCGTCTTGGGTCGTTCCCAATTCATGACAGCTTCAACTTTGCTGGGGTCCACCGCGATACCTTCCGATGAAATGACATGGCCCAGAAACTGGACCTCTTTGAGCCAAAACTCGCACTTCGACCATTTCGCGTACAGTTGCTTCTCCTTCAAGACTTGCAAGACAATCCTCAGATGTTCCGCGTGCAGCTCTTCGTTAGCTGAGTAAATCAGAATATCGTCGATAAACACAATAACGAACTGATCAAGAAACGGGCGGAAGATGCGGTTCATGTAGTCCATGAATACCGCTGGAGCATTCGTAAGTCCGAATGGGATCACCTGATATTCATAGTGCCCATAACGAGTCCTAAAAGCGGTTTTCGGAATATCCTCCGGTTTGACCCGGATCTGATGGTATCCCGATCGCAAATCTATCTTAGAAAAGACTCTGGCTCCTCTCAGCTGGTCCATCAAATCGTCGATCCTCGGTAGCGGATACTTATTCTTCACCGTGACTTTGTTCAGCTGGCGGTAATCTACACACAGACGTAAGCTTCCATCCTTCTTCTTAATCAAGATAGCTGGAGCACCCCATGGAGAAGTACTCGGTCTGATGAATTCCTTTGCCAAAAGCTCTTCTATCTGCTTCTTCAACTCGCGAAGTTCCAACGGCGCCATACGATACGGGGCAATGGAGATTGGTCCGACTCCAGGAACAAGTTCGATCGAAAATTCTATTTCCCTATGAGGAGGCAATCGAGGTATTTCATCCGGGAATACCTCCTCGAATTCTCTAACTACCGGTACATTCTGAATTTGATTGTCAACCGAGGTCTCAGCCTCGATCGACAAGAGATATCCTGCTGCTCCCCTGCGGAGCTCTTTTCTAACTTGCAATAAGGAAATGAGAGAGAAAGGTTGAAAATTACCATCCTTTGCAGGAACAATGACCTTCCCCGCTCGACAATCCAAGGTTATCCCGTTTTCCGTCAACCAGTCCATACCGATAATCACATCGAAGTTGAATACCGGCAGGACCACCAAGTTAACTGTATACGTGTTCCCTTCAAACTGCAAGGTAACACCTCTGCAGATCTCCGAAGCTGTGCACGATCCACCAGTAGGAGTGCTGATGTGTAACTCGTAAGGTAACGGGGTTGGGGTGATGCCTATTTTCAAGGCAGTATGCTTTGCCATAAAAGAGCCAGACGCTCCAGAATCAAAGATAACAGAAATTGGGTGACCATTCAGAGTGACATTACCTTTGATCAGGTTGGGAAACTTCTGCGCTTCATTTGCATCCAAGGTGAACACCCGAGCTTGCGGAGGCTGTTGGTCAGCGTTCTGGGGGCATTTATAAGCGAAATGACCTTGCTGGCCACATCTGAAGCATGCATTGTTGCCCTTGCGACAAACTCCAGAGTGGTTCTTTCCACATGTAGCACAAACAGTCGCGCCCTGTCGTCCAGTCGATGATTGACCCACCGTAAAGTTTCTCTTAAAGTTTCCGGGTCGTGCTTGCAACGGCGTACCTCTGCCTCGACCCCTACCAGGTGCCGTCCTGAAGAATCTGCCTGCTCGGTTTCCTCCGTGGAATTGTGTTGGTGGCTTGTTCAAGTTCTTGGCCTCATTAATAATTCCTTCGGCCTGACGACTCTGGTTGATGAGTTCTGGAAGTGTACGATTAGCCGTCGTCAGAATGAGCTTGCGAATTTCCGGATGTAATCCGCTCTCGAACTTCTCCACCTGCCATTCTTCATCGTAAATGTTCCGATCGAAGTTGGCGTACTCGATCAGCTGCCCAAACTTTGCGATATACTCATTCACCGTCATGTTATCCTGCCTGAGAGACAGCAGTTCAGTGTGTTTCATCCTTCTCATTGCCTTAGGAAAATACTTGTCCAAAAACACTTGTCTGAACACAGCCCATGTTAGTTCCACGTTCTGAGCTCTCAGCAGAGCCCTCGCACCAGTCCACCATGTTAACGCTTCTCCCATCAGCTGGTACGACGCGTAGTCAGTCTTCTGCGCTTCTGGGCATGCCATGCGTTCGAAGATATGCTCAATCATCTGCAGCCACTTCGCTGCAGCCTCGGGGTTGTCCTCACCCTCAAAGGTGGGTGGTTGGAAGTTGCGGAAGTCTTTCAACCTCCGACGGGCAATTTCTTCTGCATTTTCATGCAGTGGGGGTTGGTTCTGATTCTGTTGTCTATGGTCGCGCCACTCTTGGCTCATATTCTGGATGAACGTTGCCAGTCCTCCAATAGTGGTGATAAGATCTTCTTCTGCATCGCCAGTCCTTCCCCGAGTTGAACCTCGACCACCTGCCATGATTCTGCACTCACAATATCAGGAAATGAGTTGATCAGGCTCACCGCAAGTTATCCATGGCAGCAGTCTCAAGTAGGTACTCGAGTTCAATTCGGACAAGTTAGCTATGCATCCGTGTCTTATCACAGAACAGTCCTAACAATCTAACTATCCTAGCTAACATATACTTAAGCTATAGCACATTTAGACAGTCAATCAGCAGATAAACACAATCAACAATCAATTCAATCAAACACAAGCAAATCCATGGACCAAACTGCTCTGATACCAATTAGTGTAACGCCCTCCCTTGTATGCATCCAAGAGAGTCGTTTGCTAAGCGGAATTAGAGTCGTTAACGTCACATGAGCTAACAAAGCAGTATACAAATCCGTATAAAAATTTTCAACACTTAAATTCTTTTCATAAAGGTTTTCCAAAATAGACATTGTTCACAAAAGTTCAAGCTAACATAATCATGATAAAGACTACAGTCATCCAAAAGTTCCAAAACATTAATCATTACAGTTATCCATTTAAACAAACAGCAACACTGATAATCCACGCATCAGCAATCAACAGCAAAATAATACTCCTTCAAATGCTCTTGCGTCCTCCTGCCATTTTGGAAAAATAGCAGCCCCGAAGGGGTGAGAATAATCCCAGTAGTGTGGCAATAAAACCAATAATATAACAATATTAACTAGGCACAAAATCATAAACAGTCACTTCAACATATCCTTGTCCCTTTTCCTTTTTATCATATTCATATATTGCGTATATAACGCCTTTCCTTTGCGCTTTTAGCACCGTCGTGCGCGCACTTCCCAGTGGAATCAAATATACCCTTGGCACCTGAGCTCCATGTGGATTCCATCTGAGGGCCTATGCGGACTGATGCCAAGTGTCCCATACCCCGGTACCTTGGGGATGCCTATATGATGCTTGCTCAAACACATGGTCCTGTACATAACTATTCTAAAACAAGGCCTATATGATTTTGATACATGCATGTCATGCTATGCTTTCACACACACAAAGCGTAAAAATGCGGTATGATGTAAGGTGAATGCATATATATACCTTTCATATGCGTTATGCTGCCACATAACGTCTTTACCTCATAATCATATAGCCATCACGGCACATTTTTGGCAGTTTCCTTTCATTATAATGGAACATAATATTTTTACGGCATATGGAGCATCATGTTACAATTCTATACCAGTAGTCAATAGTTACATTAGGCATCATCGCCTGACACTTACCTTAGCTTTCCTTAAATATTACCAACGGCAGCGAAATATTCTCACTTCTTAAGCGCACCTAAATCAATTAAAACTAATCATTTACAGTGGCTATTTACAGCAGAACAGAGAGCATACAGCAGTGGCTTACAGCAGTAAAACAGTGAGCATTTACAGCAGCAAAACAGTGAGCATACAGCAGCAAAACAGTGAACATACAGCAGCAAAACAGTGAGCATACAGCAGCAAAACAGTGAGCATACGGCAGTGTTTACAGCAGCCAAAACAGTGAACATACAGCAGCAAAACAGTGAGCATACAGCAGCAAAACAGTGAGCATACGGCAGTGTTTACAGCAGCCCAAAACAGAGAACATACAGCAGCAAAACAGTGAGCATACAGCAGCAAAACAGTGAGCATTTACAGCAGCAAAACAGTGACATTTTAAACGTTTTCAAAACAGAAACAGTGGCGTTTTTAAAACAGAAACAGTGGCATTTTTAAAACAGAAACAGTGGCACTTTGAACTTCCAAAACAGTGGCATTTTATACATACAAACAGTGGCATAGAAGGACTAAAACAGTGGCATGGAATGACTTAAACAGTGACATTTTATGCATAAAAACAGTGGCATATGATGGCTAAAACAGTGGCCTTTTATGCATAAAAATAGTGGCATTTGTGTTCATAAAACAGTGGCATTTGTGTACATAAAACAGTGGCATTTGTGTACATAAAACAGTGGCATTTGTGTGCATAAAACAGTGGCATTTGTGTACATAAATTTTTCTCTGCCCACAGTGGCATTACATGGCTGAATTGGCTTGATCCAAGAGCCATCCTTGGGCCATTGGCCACACACACACACAAAGGATCCAAACACCCAAGTCCAAAAGCAACAAGTACACACACACACACTAGCCCACATCCAAACACTAATGCCTTCTATTACTCACATGATTTTAATAATTTCATATGCCTACATATACACCCTCCTATGATTTAATTTAATTAATTACCTTAGTCTTATCCAAGGAATAAAAATCAAACAATTCACAAGCCATAACACATAACACATAAACCATACCTCCGAATTCTACACATGTACATATAGCATATATTACTGAGGTATTCTTAATTATGCGGGATGTTACAGAAGTATTGCCTAAAATATATATATATAATGTTGCTGGAGCATACCTCATATGTGCATTTAAAGGAAATAATGAAGGTCATTAAAATTAAAAAAACAAACAAAAAGGAAAAAAATCGTGAAGAATAAATATAATAAGCGCATGTAATAAATGCAAAGTAGGATTCCTTTTTATAAATATTTAATTTTCAATAAAGAAACCTAAAAGTGGTAATAATTAAAACGGTAATAAAAAAAATAGAATATCGTTATCATGAAAATCAAATCAAATCAAATTTCAATATTAGATTTAATAAATCCAGCTAATCAATGCAGAATAACAAGTGAGGTTCAAATTCTATAAATTATACCACTTCATCTCCTCTAAAGTAAACTTTCTCTTTCTGTCTACATATCTCTCTCTCCCCCCCTCTCTTTGTCTCTCTTTACATCTGTTTGCCAAGAATGGTTGCTTTTTTCTTAATAGTGACTCTAGTTTTTTTCTTTTTGTATATAATAGAGACTCTGGTTTTGAAAGCTCAACGTGAGAAGATGCTTACGGACGACGACGTTTTGGGCTTAAATCCATTCAACCTGAACATGCAAAGAAGCAATGTCCAATCTCGTGCGCAATTGGGTTACAACCACAACATGCAAATAAGCAATATCCAATCTCGTGCGCAATTCGGTCACAACCAAAACATGCAAAGAAACAATGTCCGTTCTCGTGCGCAATCGGGTTACAACCAAGACGTGCAAAGAAGTAATATCCGATCTCGTGCGCAATTGGGTTACAACCACAACGTGCAAAGAAACAATATCCAATCTCGTGCGCAATTGGGTCACAACCAAAACATGCAAAGAAGCAATATCCGATCAGGTGCCCAATTGGGTTACAACCACAACACGCAAAGAAGCAATATCCGTTCTCGTGGTGAGTTGGGATACTACCAAAACATACAAACAAGCAATATCCGACATCTTCGTGAGTTGGCTCACTACCATAACATGCAAAGCAACAATCGCCGATCTCGTAGGGAATTGGGTTACATCGAAACCATGCTAAATAGCAATGTCCGATCTCGTGGTGAGTTGGGTTACAACCACAACATTCAAAGCAGCAATATCCGTTCTTCTTCCATCACAGATTGTTCTATTTGTCTCACGGATATTGGGTCAAGAGCAATTGGCTTGCCTTGCTCACACGTGTTTCATCGCGATTGCATCACAAAGTGGCTAACGATTCGCAATACATGTCCTTTATGTAGATGCAGTGTCTTGTCTAGGAATGATTAAGTAAACATAACGTACGCTATTTATGCATTCTTGGTCTTTGTTTCAGAGCTTGTGGCTAGCTTGTCTCTTAAATTTTTGTATTGTTCTAGTTCAGTTACTTTTCTTTGGAGTAAGCTGTCTGTGATTTTTGGAGAGTATTGCTCTGTCCCGTGGATTCGTATGGTTTCCTTTTAATTAGCTTTAGAGGTTGTCATTCTTGAAAAAAATCTTGGTTTTTATTTTGTCAAAATGTTTGCATCTTTCTTTGTAATATCCGTTTAATTAGTTTTAATCTTGATTTACTTTTTTTTTTCTTGTATTGCATTTGGAAGAGTTATAAGCTTATGCAAAATCTTCACTCTAGAATCTAAAAAGCCTTCTGTTGTATGTAATGACTGGTGTTTGATCTTATACAGATCCATGTTGACACAAAAGATGACATAACATGAACATGATATATTTTTATACAAGGTGAAGAAAGAGAGGACCAATCATATGATCGGATTTTTGCTTCTGGCGCTAAAAATCAAGAGGAAAATAAATATTATAAATAGTGGAACATATTTTATGAATATTTTGAAATTTCCCACTGCTAAAGGAATTGATTTTCTTATTGCTAATGTAGCAGCTGTCTATAATGGATATTTTATGAAAATCTATTTAAGGAAATTTTGTGTAAAATTATTAATTTATTATAATTGATTTACACAATTTTCCATCAATTGATTTAAACAATTAATAATAGTAATTATTTACTATATATTAATGCAAATCTAAGTTAAATAGATAATCGTTAACTACTAGAATTATTATCTTTAACAATTATAATAATGTATTAATTAATAATTTTAATAATTTAATATTTGAGGTTATTGAATGTGAGGATACGGATCTTCTCCTAGTATATTATCATAGAAAAAATTTAACCTTGAATCATGTATATCATTATAAAATACCAAACAATATGAAATCAAAATTGGGATTATGCGTACCTTATTGGATCATCACAAAGCCAAAGGAAAGAAGGGACTACATGCCAGATCTTCCTCTCTATCACCTATTTCGATAAAGGCAGCCTCAGCGATGAGAGCATGATGGCTTATGGAGTTTAACTCCAGTATAAATAGGCTAGAGAGAGGACCTAGCTAATAACCCAGAGAAGAGTCTGTGCCCATCTGTGCCCATGGGTCCACCCATCATGGAAAACCAGCGTCACACAAGAGCCTATTACTGTCCAACTATGCCCAATAACATCAGATGCCAGAAGCCCAATCAAATGTGATCGCAATAGGCTTAGTTACAATATTTATATTGATTATAATTGATTTACACAATTTTCCATCAATTTATTTAAACAATTAATAATAGTAATTATTTACTATATATTAATGCAAATCTAAGTTAAATCGATAATCGTTAACTTCTAGAATTATTATCTTTAATAATTATAATAATGGATTAATTAATAATTTAATATTTGAGGTTATTGAATGTGAGGATACGAATCTCCTCCTAGTATATTATCATAGAAATATTTTAACCTTGAATCATGTATATCATTATAAAATACCAAACAATATGAAATCAAAATTAGGATTATGTGTACCTTATTGGATCATCACAAAGCCAAAAGAAAGAAGGGACTACATGCCAGATCTTCCTCTCTATCACCTATTTCGATAAAGGCAGCCTCAACGATGAGAGCATGATGGCTTATGGAGTTTAACTCCAGTATAAATAGGCACTAGCTCATAACCCAGAGAAGAGTCTATGCCCATCTGTATGGGTCCACCCATAGTGTCACACTAAAGCCTATTGCTGCCCAACTAGGCCCAATAATATCAGATGCCAGAAGCCCAATCAAATGTGATCGCAATGGGCTTAGTTACAATATTTATATTGGAATATCCATTAACCCAATTAATATTAAAATACAAAACTAATTAATTAATATTGCCCATAAAATAAAATTTCTAACATTCTACTAGTTGGTCTATATTAATTAATTTAATATTATTTTGAAAATCTTTTTAATATTATTTTGACAGTATAGCAAAAGGGTTTTATGTTTATTATGTTGTAGGAAAAGTGATTGTGTAATGTTATAGAGATTCGTTTTGCGTGCCATATTTTTTTCTTTTTCTTTTGTTTTAAAATGTGTGGGCCCCATAAAATATTGTGTGTGGAGGAATAGAGCTGTCAAAACAGCCCCCAGCCCGCGGGCTGGGCCCTATAGCCCCAAGTTTTAACCCCCTTTTTTTTCAGCACACATATGGGAGGGTTATTTTTGACCCTAGCCCCATTAACCCTCATTTCTTTTGGGTTAGGGTGGGGTTAACCGCGGACCAGCCCACTCTTTTTTTTTTTCTAAACCCTAAAACCCCAATTTCTCATTTCTCTCTCTGGTTTTCTTCTTCCAATTTCTTCTTCTTCACGCGTTCTTCTTCTTCGCAGTTGATACACTTCCTCAAGCAGTTTCTTCATCGTCATTAAGGCTTCCCTCTCTTCAATTTTCTCCTTCATATTCTTCTTCATTGTCTTCGTTGTCACTTGCAGCACGGTTGAACCATAAGGGTCTGAAGATGATGGGAATCAGAACCAGTGTTGTAGCCATGCCAGAGTCCCCCAAGAACACCGTGCTTGACGCTTGTTACTGGAGCTGGTGGTCGCACATGAGCAAACTTTCTGTTCTATGCTTTGATGGGTTTTCCTCAAATTCTTTGTTTTCTTGCTATGGAAAGAGAAAGAGATAGAGAATTTGGACTAGAAAATGACATTTCAGGTTTAGCTTATTCTTTTTAATTGAGGTTTTAATTGAGGTTCAGTGATTTGTAGGTTGTTGGAATTTATAAATTTAGTGGTTGTGAATATGGGTTTTGATAATCTAGATGCATTGATATTTCTAACGCAGGGTTAATGTTTCTAAATTTACTTTAACTGAAAAATTCTGATATTTTTTGTGGGTTCTGTTAGTACTGTAAATGTATAAGGATTTGTTTACAATGTGGCTTTCTAAGACAAACTGAAGCTGTCCAAATAGAAGAACACTATCTATGTGGAGTAAAGGATAATGATACAACATGATATATGTAACGCCCTCCCTTGTATGCATCCAAGAGAGTCGTTTGCTAAGCGGAATTAGAGTCTTTAACGTCACATAAGCTAATATATATTCTTATTCTAAGGTCAAATCCGAAGAACGTTTCAAAATCCTTATCACTTCTGTTTGGACGATAAAAAATATTTCAAGTAATTTGGAAAGAGCACGTTGGGGGCTTCGCGTGCATATAAAATAATAGTAAATCGGAGTTCGTTTGCTCATAAAAACACCTCCCGTAAGGTGCACTGTGAAAATTTCAGCACTTAAGTCTTTCAAAAAATCCCTTTCACAAACGTTTTCCAAAATAGCCGCTGTTCATAAAAGTTCAAGGTAAAATAGAGATGATAGAGTCTACAGTCATCCAAGAGTACCCAAAATATTACACATTACAGTCATCCAATCAATCAAACAGCAACAGTACAAGTCCATTCATCAGCAAG
>JAVKPL010014586.1:0-88040 GCA_032173675.1 Gastrolobium villosum
TATTCCAATATTTTTTTCTCTTATCTCTCATTGTTGTTAATTTGTTCATAAATAATTAAAATAATCTCACATTTTAAATAAATAACAAACTTACCTTTTCACTTCATCAATATTTTCTCTTATTTTCTTAATGAAAATATTAGGAGACAATACTAAAATTAGAAAAAAATAATTAGTATTTCTTAGTTTATTAAAGTATTAAATACATTGAAATTACAAGCATTTATTTTGAAAAAATAGTATAAAAACTCAGGAGTATTATTGAGTCATGTGATGCTGGTGGTACTTTATTACACTGGTTGCCTTTATGGAGTTCTGGTGGCAACCTATATGTCGGCGCTACAGCATATCCACTTCCCATTATGATGTAGCATCAAAGCTGTACTGTACTACTCTCTGCTCTCTTCTCTTTTCTCTTTTCATTTATTTTAAAAGAGTTTTTTTGTTGGTAAACTTCAAGACAAGGATAGATATGATATAGGATTGGAGGAGTGATATTCTTACTATCAAAATTTTTTATTACTAATTTATTATTTATCTAGTCACCATTAGATTAACATTTTCTTTCCCTTCAAAAACTTTTTAGCATTCTCTCTCTTTGATCCAATGGTGATGTGATGAGTAGTAAGAATTTTTGGTAGTTAGAATATCCTCACTCATAGGATTGATATGCCGATATCATGTCCTGTTTTTGATGAGCACCTGATTAATAATTTGATAAGATTATGTAGAAGGAGAAAAGAGAAAGAAAAAATAAAATATAATGCAATAAATACAAATATATTGGATAGCGCGTGGGGATATATTGGGTATCCAACATTGGTATTCTATCATGTTAAATCCTAACACAGCTCCCTCATAGGATAAGAAATCATGTATTTGATAGAATAAAATGAGATAATAGGATAAGTTAATCATCTCATATTCACCCACCAAATAAGAGATAAAAGTATGATATCATATCCTATCTTCTTTAACATGTGATTCAAACATGCTTAAAAAAGTTTAATAACTGGTGTAAAGAGAGAGACAACGGGAACTTTATTTTTTAATATATGCTATTACTTTCATAATTTTAGTCAAGAATAGAAATATTCAAGAAATACTTGAAAATGTGTTTCGTTGTGTTTAAATAAATTTTTATTTGTTAAATGATATCTTCTAAAATAGGACGAAATTTAAAATCAAATAATCATTTCTTAAAAAAATTGAAAGTATATCGGCAACAATAATTATCACAAAATCTAGTTTCCTTCAACATATATCGAGGAAATGTATTTTCTAAATTAAAAATGAAAGATATTTTTAAAAGATTTATCAAACTATTTTCTCAAACAAACAATTTTTTTTAATTTCATAAAAAATACAAGAGTTTAACTCAAATGCTACTTGACTATATATATGACTAAAAGAAAAGGGATAGTTTATTCTACCTACTCCTAATTTACCTACTTTTGCCTATCCTTCTCAACATCGTTGGATTACGATCTCATCTAACGGTCCAGATTGAAAAGATAAATAAAACCCTTTTCCTTTTTCTTTCCCTTTACTTCTTCCCACATTCTTTCTCTCTCTTCCCTTTTCTCTATGTCGATTTGCGTAATTTAATATCTGAATTTATATTTGAATCTAAATCCAATCAATGATTAATGGCATGATAATTCTGCTGGATAAATATAATTTTCAAATTTTCTTGGATCTGATATAATTGAACATGGCAGAAATCACAAAAATACAAAAAAAAAAAAAAACCGCGAAGAATCCATTCATTTGAATTAATCCACGATTACAGAAACGTTTCTATTTTGCTGTTGAAATTTGAAATCGAATTAACTTATCTCTTTCTTCTTCTTATATTGTTTTTCACCTTTAAATGGGGAAAGGATCTCTGTTCTCTTTATTTTATGCCGAACAACAGACATACCTGATCCCATAACATAGGGCATCTGGATTTGTTTCTTCTTGACACACCTTTTCAATTTTTTATGTAAATGCTCATAACAATGGCGCCTGAGTTTGATGAATTGAGAAAAAAGCCTGCACATTTTTTTGATGTTGAAGCGCCATTGAAGAGAGAGAAAGGGAAGGAGAGAAAGATTAAAATCACGATTAGGTGATTTCAATTTTGATGTAAAAATCACCTAATCTTGGTTTAATTAGGTCTTCTTTATCCAGGGAATGAAAGAATAAGGGTGGAGTTAGAAAGAGAAAAGAGTAAAAGAGTTTTATTTATCTTTTCAATCTGAACCGTTAGATGAGATCGTAACCCAACGATGTTGAGAGGGATAAGCAAATGTAGGTAAATTGAGAGTAGGTAGAATAACATATCCATTAAACATTATCTTTATATTATAGCTCTTCTATTTACACGTTGTGCTTTAAATAGAGACAATGTAAATATTAACAAAATATTCCTAAGATAAGCTTCCGTTTCTAACTAAGTTATGTTACCATTTATAAAGTGCAAATCTACCCGTTTAATCATCCAAAAGTTATGGATCTTAAAATGTGGATATCTCTTTAATAAATCTTTGATAAAGAGAGGTTATTTTTTTTTCGCAGTTACCCCTCCCTAATCACTGCACGATTTCTTGCTCGTCCCTACTTCATTATTCTATTATTTTTGTTTATCATAATATTTAATTATTCATAATTAAAAAAATTAATCTGCTAATTAGTCATTGTTATAATTAACATTTTTTCATAATAATAATAATAACATGTGATTAGCAATAATGTAAAAAACTCACTCTGACAATAAATCAACATTAAATTCTTTATGATCATGTATTATATATAAGTAAACTCAATGCTGCAGTGAGAATCTTCTACTCCTAACGTGGGTAGAGCAATGGTGTATATTAAAATTATTATCTTGAAAAGATAAGAAAGTGTTGTCTTCTGGTCAAAACATTTCTCCAATGTTTCATCCTTCAGTTTTTGATTTTGATTACATTTGCAGAATCTATATAAAAACTCATATATTGTAAATTAAACTTTGGTTTGGGTAATGTGGATTTAGTTAAGTGCATCATGAGATGAAACCCCACTTGATAAAGAACATTTTTCATACAACTGTAGTAGGTAACTCTTCTATTGAGCAACTGACATTTAGATAAAAAAGTATTTCCCTCTCCTATGTGTAGAAATATCTTAATAATCCATGAATTTCTATTGGCCTGTAGCACCAAACAAATGGTAAGATAGGAGTATATTAGATTTTTCCCACTTGATGTTAGCATCTCTGACAGCTGCAGATACCTTTCCCTCATAAAATGTGACTTTCCCATGTTAGGGACCCTTCAAAGAGTTCCTTCACACTACAAAAGAAGACCCTCACTCAATTCACGTTCTCACTTTTTTATGTGTCTGCATTTTCTTAAATGCTGAAACCTTCAAGAGGGTTCCTTCTATGGTTTCAAGTTTCAATAGTACTTGAGCAAGTAGGAATTTTTAGCTGTTTTTCACAAAATGGTTTGTCTCATTTTCATGGGTTTTTAGATCTAAGTCCTTAATCTTAATGGGTAGTATGAAAGATCTATAAAGTTGGTGTCTTCTTGAGTACTTCATATTTGTATGTATAGGTGTAATTGTACTGTTGCTATTTGTGTGAAGTTGTGAATCTGTGTCCAAACTCATCACAGAGGAAATGGCTCCAAGCTTTGATTTTTCCAATAGGTGGATGAAGGATACTCAGAAAGGAACATCAGTGGTGGTGACAATGGAGAACCCCACTTTCTCTGTTATGGAGATTAATGGTGCTGATGCTGCATTCAGACCAGTTGAGAAAAACCGTGGCAAGAATGCTAAGCAAGTCACATGGTTCTTGCTTCTCAAGGCTCATCGTGCTATTGGCTGTGTCACTTGGCTTGCCACGGTTCTGTGGTCGTTGCTTGGAACTATTAAGAAGAGGTTGATTCATAGGAAAGGTGTGGCTATGGAGGAGAGTGAGAAGTTGGAAAAAGGGAAGGTGTTGTTTAGAGTCATCAAAGTGTTCCTTGTCACTTCTTTGGTAGTTCTGATGTTTGAGGTGGTTGCTTATTTGCAAGGTTGGCATTTTAGGAATCCCAGTTTGCACATTCCTCGTACCTCGGATTTGGAAGGGTTGATGCACATGGTTTATGTTGTTTGGTTAAGGTTTCGTGCTGAGTACATTGCTCCCCCAATACAGGCACTCTCAAAGTTTTGTGTTGTTTTGTTTCTTATACAATCCGTGGATCGTATGCTGCTTTGCTTGGGGTGCTTCTGGATAAAATACAGGAAGATTAAGCCAAAGATTGATGGGGATCCCCTTAAGATTGATGATATTGAAGGATCTGCATGTAACTATCCCATGGTTCTGGTTCAAATTCCCATGTGTAACGAGAGGGAGGTAAGACCCCAAACTTTTGTTTCTTCTTGTCCCTTAACCGGCAAAAGTTTAAGCCGGTGAGGACTTTTTAATGGTTTTATATATTTCAACACGCCCCCTCACATGAGAGCCCACTGGGCTCGAAGGGTGGACAATGCACAGGCCCACCTACCTATGCGAACAAAGAAATTCCACTTGAAAGAAAGTGGGGGGGGCGAGAATCGAACCCGGGACACGATGCTTTGCTACCAAGTTAAGAACCAATTCAACCCAAAAGCTTAAGCTGGTGGGTGAGGACTTTTTAATGGTTTTATATATCTCAACACTATTAATTAATGTAGCAGCAATTTCAATTTATTAATTTTAGCTAGTTAATTTACTCAGGAAAAGATTTGGAAATTGTCATCAGGAAAAAAGCTAGAATTTACAATGCAATTACCTTAGATTACCGCAATATAATTTTAAAACCCCTTAGGAATTATATGCAACCTTCTTGAATTAGAAGCAAAATTACTTTTTTAGCCTACGTAACAATGTGAGAGCGAGCCTTGGAGCAGTGGTAAGGTCGCTCATGAGTTCGAGTCTAGAAACAGTCTCTTTGCAAAAATACAAGGGTAAGGTTGCGTACAATCAATCCTCACCCTTACCCTCGCAAGTCAGTTTGCCTTGTGCATTGGGAATTTTTAGTATTTGTCACTCTTATAAGCAATAAGGGACAATTAAGGCTATTTTAATCCTTTGGCTTTGCATGTGGTGATTTCATGCAGGTGTATGAGCAGTCTATTTCTGCAGTTTGCCAAATTGATTGGCCAAGGGATTGTTTACTGATTCAAGTACTAGATGATTCTGATGATGAGAGCATACAGTGGTTAATTAAGGGTGAGGTCACAAAGTGGAGCCAAAAGGGAATCAACATAATCTATAGGCATCGCTTAGTTAGGACTGGATATAAAGCTGGGAATCTCAAGTCTGCAATGAGCTGTGACTATGTGAAACACTATGAATTTGTTGCAATTTTTGATGCAGACTTCCAACCAAATCCTGATTTTCTTAAGCAAACTGTGCCATATTTCAAGGTTAAGAAGAGAACATCAAACATATTCAATAAGAGTTCTTGGTAAATCTGTTTTTAGCATATTTTAATATCTGTACACGCCTTTTATTACAGGATAACCCTGAATTAGGCCTTGTCCAAGCTAGATGGGCTTTTGTGAACAAGGATGAGAACTTGTTGACTCGTCTCCAAAACATTAATTTATGCTTTCATTTTGAGGTAGAACAGCAGGTCAATGGGGTGTTTCTCAATTTTTTTGGATTCAATGGAACTGCTGGTGTTTGGAGAATCAAAGCCCTAGAAGAATCTGGTGGCTGGCTCGAGAGGACAACTGTAGAAGATATGGACATTGCTGTCCGAGCTCATCTCAATGGTTGGAAATTTATCTTTGTAAATGATGTAAAGGTAATCATAACAAGACTTGTTTTTCCATTAATATTTACATTCTTTGCAGTGCCATACTGTACTATTGTCCTTAAAAGGGAAAACTCGGGTGCACAAGGCTTCCCAACTTGCAAGGGTAATGGTGAGAGTCGATTGTACACAACTTTACCCTTACATTTTTGCAAAGAGGCTATTTGCAGACTTGAACCCATAACCTTTTTATCACAAGGAGCAACCTCAATACTGCTCCAAGGCTTGCCCTCAAGAATACTGTTATTGTACTTCTAGAATAATATTCTTATATATGCTATGTTGAAATATATAAAACCATTAATGTAGCCTCACCCAACAGCTTTTGGGTTGAATTGGTTCTTTACATGGTATCAAAGCCTCATGTCCCGGGTTCGATCCTCGCCGCACTCCGCTTTCTTTCAAGTGGAATTTCTTTGTTCGCACAGGTAGGTGAGCCTGTGCATTTTCCACACTTCAAGCCCAATGGGCTCTCGTGTGATGGGGCGTGCTGAGATATATAAAACCATTAATGTAGCCTCACCCAACAGCTTAAGCTTTTGAGTTGAATTGGTTCATTACATGCTAATATGACTAGTTGCTTAACTCTCACCTTAGATCCCTAAACCACTCTTGAATTCTGAAATTTGTAAATTTTCAGGTACTTTGTGAAGTTCCTGAGTCCTATGAAGCTTATAGGAAGCAGCAGCATCGCTGGCATTCAGGTCCTATGCAACTTTTTAGATTGTGTCTGCCAGCAATTTTGAAATCTAAGGTACATATGATACTCATCCAGAAGTAATAGATAGAATAGTGAAAAATGAAAACAATTTCTGATAACTTGCAAGTGTTGCTTATAACCTGAGTTCTCTGTAACTGCAGATATCAGCATGGAAGAAAGCAAATTTAATACTCTTATTCTTTCTGTTGAGGAAACTTATTCTTCCCTTTTACTCATTCACCTTATTTTGCATAATTCTTCCTTTAACCATGTTTGTACCAGAGGCAGAGCTTCCACTATGGGTAATCTGCTATATACCTGTATTTATGTCATTCCTCAACATTCTTCCAGCCCCTAAATCTTTTCCTTTTATTGTTCCTTACCTTCTTTTTGAAAACACAATGTCTGTCACCAAATTCAATGCAATGGTATCTGGACTCTTCCAATTGGGAAGCTCTTATGAATGGGTTGTTACAAAGAAAGCTGGTAGGTCATCAGAGTCTGATTTAGTGGCTGCATCAGAAAGGGAAGCTAAGTCAATAGAACAACAACAACAACAAAAGATTCATAGAGGAGCTTCTGACAGTGTACTAGTTGAGTCACACCAATTTAAGAAACAGAAAGAAGCAAATGGAGCACATGTAAAGAAAGCTAATAAAATGTATAAGAAAGAGCTTACTTTGGCATTCCTCCTTCTCACAGCTTCTGTTAGGAGTTTGTTATCTGCACAAGGAGTTCACTTTTACTTTCTTCTTTTCCAAGGGGTGACATTTCTCCTTGTGGGTCTTGATTTAATTGGGGAGCAGATAAGCTAGTATTGATTCAAAACAAGGAGGAGAATGAAAAAAATGGAAAATAAGTTGCATTCTATCTGCAAGACAAGCAGTAAAAGAAAGTTCAGTTCTTTAGATTGATTTCAAGTACCAGAGAGGATTTCTCTGTTATTCATATATATATATATATATATATATATATATATATATATATATATATATATATATATATATATATATATATATATAGAGGGTCAAGATCATTTTACATCAGTGTAAGTTACACTCTCAATCTTATCCGTTAATCCCACTTATATCTAAGGGCTCTAATTTTTTAGTAATGTGAGCCATTGGATACAATTGGATCAATGGTCAAAATTGAATATAAGACTTCTAATTCTTACCGTAAGAATATCCTGCTATATATATATATATATATATATATATATATATATATATATATATATATATATATATATATATATATATATATATATATATATATATATATCAATTCTGTTTTCACACTATTCATCCCACATATTAAATGTTGGTCATTATATTGAACTCTTGCTTTTCTGTTATAGATAAGAGTAGAAAAAAAATTCAGTTTTGTTCTTTTTTTTATTTTATAGTTAGTATCTATTCTTGGGTTTTATTTGCGATTTGGTTGTTCATATTCAAGTTTATTAATTTACAATTCCATAGGTCTAAGTGCAGTAGAAGCCAATCTTGCTTGATACTTGAACCATAGGTTCCTTCTATTTGGTCAAAGGGCTATCTTGTACATTCATTTTGTTTATGTAATGTAAACAAATAAATTTTATTGCCCCCACTCACTTTGTGAAATGATTAACTAATAAGTGAGATTTTTTTATTTATTTTTGTTCTTCTAATTTTAGTTTTATACATATAAAAATTCAATCAAATTTAATTGGGTTCGAGTCTATTTGATTGAATGTAATCTTAGTTGTAATTACTTAAATTAATGATATAGTCCTAATTACTTCAATTTTTTTTTGGTGTACTCGTTAATATAGCCATTATACCTATCCGACCCATTGCTTGTAAATAGAAAGTCATATTATGAATGTTAGTAAAAAATTATAAACTAACATGAATTTAATTCATTTTTAATGTGTTTCAAGTATGGAAATGCATCTGTAAATTAATTCATCATTTCTTTTTTATAATGAGTTATTCAATTCTAAACATCTGAATTCGTTTATAAATTAAATCAATTGAAAACAAATTAATTAATTTATTAATAATTCAAAACACAGTGTTAGTTATCTTCTTATACTCTTAAGCATTTTTCCATGTGTTTTACATGCATGAGTACATGTTCTGCAAAACAAAATGATGTCGGCAGGCAATCATTGATTTGCAATCTTTAAACTCATTTCTACTTAGGAAGGTTTACATCACTGACCCACCCAAATAGGAAATGACTACTTGCTTATCTGCTTTTAAGATATTGTTGCCCCATGAATGGTGGAGTGGTTTATAATGGAATTACCCATTTTTTTTAGTGCCGTTTGGTAGAGGAGAAATTTTTTTTATCTACGATTCACGATTCAGGAAAATATGATAGAAAAGTGAGTTTTATGAGAATGTTATCAAAAAGCGGTAGGTCAAAATATTATCGGCAATATTGGATAAATTTTACTGAGTCGTTGGTTAGGAAATATTAATGAAAAAATGAGGTTATTTAACAAAAATAACCCCTTTGTATTTTTACTTTGCACAATTTACGGTCTGGGTTTCATAAATCCACCTTCGTTGAAACTTTAATTTGTGGTTTTCTTCGTTCTCATCCCACTGCGAGCTTAAGAATTTCTAAAGCAATGAAAAAAATTTAAGAAGATAAGGGTCAAGATGGATCTAAAAGGGAAACTAAACAAAACAAACAAAACGAAAATAACGGAGATTAGCTTCAAGTATCGGACGATGAACACAAAACACAAATATCGAATGTGTGCTTGCAATTTTTACGGTACTCAGCAACGACGACCTTTTTTAAAAAGTAAAGCATACTAGTTGCAAAAAAAGGGGTAAAAAAGTCCAAAAAAAAGTAAATTTGTCCAAGAGACCGGATTCACCAAATACCACTTATTTTGTGGTATTTTTTCATGATATTTTGACCATTATTTTACACTACAATGAAAATGCTGGATAAAATGGAATCATGGAAAAAAATTTGCAAAACCTCTACCAAACGCAGGTTAAGTGGAATCCCAAATGAACTTTTCGAGGATTCTAAAATATATACTCCTACCAAACAGCCCCTTAATGAACTTCTTAGGCATGATATTGAAATTCCCTTACGGTGAAAAAAACGAATGATGTGCAGCTTCTGCATTCAAATTTTGTAAGTACTCTAACGGGCACAAACTGCATAAATGTGTTTTATACACACACCCATGGATGTGTCTCTTTTCTATTGATTTTGTTGTGCTTGTTTTTTATTCCAACCAACGAAACTTCATACCTCTAAGTGCATCAGCCACATGCATTACGTTAACATTTAAGTAAGAAATTCTATCAAGGACAGTGACCACTTTTGCCTTAGAGGAGAAGCCCTGCCCTTTTTAAGATGAAATTACGAGGAAGGGAAATTAAAGTCTAAAGTCTCAAAATATATAAATATAGAAAAATGAGCATTGTATAAAGGTAAGTTTCGTCACTTATTCCTTCCCTTCCCTTTTTTCAGATCCTCCTACATAATAATTAAATAAAAATGATGAAACAGTGTTCGTAACTTTAATGAGGCTCGAAGATTATTTATACAAATTTATTCTTCAGATGTAGTAAAGTTACTTTGTTTTTCTGGACTTCCTACATATTTCAGAATTTTTTGTTGGTTTTATCTTACAATTCATAAAATCCTACAAATCAATGCATTAAAATTATAGAAGATCGATTTTAATACTGTTTTTTAGGGTGTATATCTTTGACATTTCATTTGTAATTCGGTTTTTACTTTATAACAGGTATTTTTTAAATTTGACAACTTATATAAGAACGAAATTTTTAACATTCAGGGGTTAAATAATACAGAAATTTTCAACATTAAGTGGCATATGTTGTAACCACAGGTGAAAGTGAGATTTTTCCTAAAAATAAATGCCTCGAGAATTTGAGATGCGTACATCACAATTGAGAACCAATGAAACAGAAGCACAGGCTACAACCCAAACCAATTCAAAAGTTGAAACCCCCAAAGAAGAGCAGTCAACTCAGTGAATAAGAAGCAGAATACCAATAAAGCAATTCCAGAAGAAACCTCAACAGAAAAAGAAAAAAAACGTGTACTTTAGAAAGATCTGGAACTCTTTAACAAACTAGTAGCAACAACCTTAAAAAGATTATTACCTGCATAAAAACTACAAGTATTCTGCAAAAATATAAAATGAACACAAGCTGAGACAAGAAGAAAGTAACTCTAATCCAATCCAAGGGTCAAGACTCAGGGCGTTGCCCAACAAAACAGACTCAATACTGCAGTCCAAGCACCACAATATTAACAAAATCTCACTATCCTCTTAACAATTGCGGTTACCAAATCATAAAATTCAACTTCTGCTTCGGCGTCGTTCCCTCAGGCCATTTCTGCATATCCATTTAGAAGCATCATGAGTCAACAAATAACAATGAACATTGATTGCAGAATTAATAATTTGTCAGCTAAAGCAAGAAGAAGATAATATGACATGCAGGCTCCCTTATTTATTAAAAAGAAGAAGAAGAAGAACAATTCAGGTCCTACCTACTTCAGTCATCACGTTTATTTGTCATTCCTTTCTGGCTAAACAGACATAGAAATATGAAAATGTCACATAAAGCAGAGCCTCAAGCAAGAACAGGGAGAAAGTACGTTAAATTACTATTCTTTCTTTCAAGAGAAATTAGACTCAACTCTTGAGAGAAACAATCTTTTTAGATAACAAATCAAACAAAACATTTTACAACTTAAAGCAAAAATAAATGTGCATTGGAAAATCAGGACCACCCAAATGTTGTAATAAATAACCTCAGTAAGAAACATTTTCCACCAAATAATATGATTTAAAAGTGAACCAAATTCCAGAAAGAGAAGAAAACTAACCCATTAGCATATGGTACCTCCTCACGCCCACGGTAAGGAGGTGACCTGCTATAGCTGCGTCCACGAGGGGACACACTGCGGCGCCTGGGAGAACGCCCACGAGGACTGTAACTCCTGATTCATACCAAAGAAAGGTGTTAAAAAAGATACAAAGAAATTATAAGGAACCATTAATATTACCACATTCAACTATAAGAGAAATGATGCAAATACTTTTTTAAGTTATATATAGTTGCAAAACCCAGGAATAAAATTGTAGCAAATAGCATATACTTCCAGTTTTTCACAACTTGTAATTACTAATAAGAAAAACATTTTGCAACCATAAATCATAGCCATAACATTGTTACAAAAGCAGGGGGATCAAGAAACAAATTTCACTGCATAATCATTAAAGAAAAACACAACCACCATATAATATTGTCTTCAGGAAAATAAAAGCGTGAACACAATTGTACAAGAGAAGTGAAACAAATACTTTTAAATCATAAATAGTAGCCAAATCCAGGAATAAATTTGTAGCAAATAGCATATACTTTCAATTTTTCACTATTTGTAATTATTAATAAGAAAACCAAATTGCCAACTATAAATCATGGGAAAATATACTCGTATGTTGTAGTATGTTGTAGGAGAGAATTTTTCTCTCCTACACATACATCGATTTTCATATTATTTTTTTATTTTCTTTTTCTTTTTCTATAGTGAATGGGTCCCACACATAATTATCTCTATTGCATGAGAGAGTTCTCTCCTATTGCATAAGATTAATAAAGCCCATAAATCATAGCCATAACATTCTTACAAAAGCAGGTGGATCAACTAACAGATTTCGCTGCATAAACATTAAAGAAAAATACGACCACAGTATAATATAGTCTACAGGAAAATAAAAACACGAACACAACAGCACACAGGATAAAAAATAAATATACGAAAGCAATCTCACCTTCTCCCATAACTTGGGCTCCTACGAAATCGAGGTGGACTACGGCTACGACGTCTTCCTGAACCACCACGCATGCGACATTCACGAGCAAAATGACCAGGTTCACCACACTCGTAACATTTCAAATCAGAACCGCCACTAGAGCGACCACGACCACCTCCTCCGCGACCACCACCTCCACCTCCACCTCTAGAGTTGTGTGAAAGCTCTACCCTCCAACCATTCTTGCCTGCTCCATGGAACAGAAAAGAAGAAGGCCCGGTAAATAAACATCAACAAAAAAGAATAGATATCCAGGTGCCTAGATTTAACAAAGAATGAATACAGTAACCACATTAGATGCTTTGAAGTTCAAATCTAACAAAGGAAACAACTCCTGATAAAAATTGGCATTAGCTTTAGCAGATAGGTATTATAAACAGGAAAATATTGGTGAAATAGAATCATAACCCTGTAAACACATGAATCTTTAGGCTGATATTCTCAGCGAAGAGAAAGACCAGTAATATTAAACAGTTTAACAGAAAGACTATATTAGTTTATAATAAATTTATAACCACATATTTGCATCACTTGCAAAAAAAAAAATACAGATAAGACGCACGTAAAAAACATTAACAACACCTTTATCACAAACTAGCTGGGTCGGTGGCATGTGAACCCAATTAAAAGAATGGAAAGATTGGACAAAAAAAAAGGATAAAAATGAAATTAAAAAAATACAAATAACACTAGAAATTAAAAAATAGCAATAAACAATAAAAAATAAAAATAAAATAAAGTGAAGATAAAGAAAAATGAGAGAAAAATACATGAGAGAAAAAAGAGAAGCAGAATGAAAAAAATAAACATTAAAAAAATAAAGAAATAAGAGGAAAAAAATAAGATGCACTTAAACAAGTGCAAAGAACATACTATTACTACAACAACAATAACCAAACCTTATTTCACTAGGTGGGTTCTGCTACACAGATGAAACAACATCGCTGGGCTTTATCGAGAACCAAATTTTCAATAAATCCATTTAGAGAGATCTTTCTTAATAGTTTTCCAATTTCAAGTACAAAGAAAACAATTAACACAAAAAGCTAAACTGTGGCATAATCCATGAGAATACAGTAGTATCATATAGGCATAACTAGGAACAAGTTCTTCATTCGGAGCAAAGACAATAATTGTGTTACCATAATATTTTCAGAAGTTCATTTGACCACTGGTCGATAACAAGTTAATGGAGCACAAATTGCTCAAAGGGGGACGGACATATACAGAACACAGGCAGCACTCACATGGCCCATACGTTAATTGTAGTAGCACACATCTCATAAAACAAACCCATTATGCAACAGAAGTGTAGCTTGCGATAACACTCCAAAGCAGTGCAAATCCTCTGTTCACATTCTTAAATCTCTTTACATGCAGTCAAACTGTACAAATCAGCAGACTTTGACGAAGACTAACGAAAAAACCATTACTGCAGGCCTGCTTTTAAGAGATTTGCAAGGCAGAAGTAGAAGAAAGAGAGCATCTGCTTGCCCATAGGCTATGACTTCCTCAAACGAAAAAGAAGACTTAAATAGGGAGTTGAGGAAAACCCTTCAACATATCGACCGGAAAAGGGGGCAAAACAATAATACATTAGCAGATAAGAAGGATGAGGTAAATAAGTATACGGCGTTTGAATACATTTCTAAAATTCTTCTAAGCATACCATCTAATTCGCGAATAGCATCCTGTGCATCTCTGCGGTCATCAAAGTCAATAAAAGCATAACCAGGTGGTCTCCGTGCAACCCAAACACTGCATACATAACATCCATAAAACTTAAAAAGTTAAAATTATTTTCTAAATAAGCATAGAAGCAACAAAATATACAGTGTAAGCAAAACTGAAAAGCTGAAAAGTCCAAAACAATATTGATCAATATGATACTAGTTGGTGACCAATCCTAGTTAATTAATTTTAGTCACAAATATGCTTATTTCTATCCTAGTAAAATTTAATCACAAATATGCTTATATCCCTAGAAAGCTACTCAACATAACACAGCACAACATTATCTCTCACTCACTCATTCACTAACTAACTAGCCCACTCTCTAATTAAGCCAAGTCAACAAGACCCAAGGTTAACATAAACTCCTATCCATCAAAAGTAGTTGATTTTCTACGATTCAACTCTAAAAAGTTGGCATCTATAAACACAACCACTCTATAAGAAAACTCAGCAAAACATGTAAACAAAAATGCAGCATCATCAATTAATATTTCTTCAGCTACCTCCGAATAACTCCAAAAACACGGAATTCATCTTCAAGGTCTCTCTCGGTCACTCTTGAATCCAGGTTGCCAACATACACACGAGACATCGTTTCAGTCTTTCAGAAGAACCTGCAAATCACAAGCACATACACAAATTAAATAAATTATAACTTCGGTTTCATACAAATCCTGCTAGCAACACCAAAAACCAAAGCTGAAAATTCTTAAAATGAAATATTAAATTTCGAGAGGAGAAAACAAACGGTTGGAATGAATTTAGAGCGAAAAAAGGGATATCGAAGTGAAAAAATATAGGGATTTGAGAAGAGATCTGAACCTGAAGCGAGCGATGTGGTGAAAAAGTAAAGAAAAACAAAACCCTAGCAGCCTCCTTCGCGATTTTTTGTTCTCTTTTCAACTTTGCTATCTATGACCTTATAAAGCCCTTCCTCCGATATTATTTATAGTGGTCCGACACCACCGTTGTTCTGTGGTCCCTGAGCGTGAAGAAAAAGGTAAAAGTGGAAAAGAGAAAAAATAATAATAAAAAAATGAGAAGTCTTGGAAAATAAAAAATATTTTAAAAAAAAATTATTAATATTTTGAGAATACAAAAAATTATTGGTTAGTATTGGCGTATAAAAAATATTTCCAAATAAGGCAAATCTCATAATATTATTATTATTATTATTATTATTAATATAAATATTAAGGACACGTTGGCTGACCAAACATGGGTAAAAATAAATGAATATTATCAAATTAATATAAAAATATACACTTATTTGTTCGAGGTAATTTTTACACGTAAGCATTATTTAACCATAGCTGTGACAATCTATTTTGCTGGACTCAAATTGACTTTAATTATAAATTATTTTAAAAATTTAATTTCTTCGGGAAATATAACACCAATTTATTCATGTTTAATCGTTGACTACAAAGTCTACCTGGGTACACCTCTCCCTACTCGGGTATTTTTTGAATTTTTTTGTCTACCCAGCTAAGGAGGGGATACTAGGTATATTTCATAAAAACTGGAAAATGCTTGAATTATTTACCCGATCAGAAAGATGGGTATCCTGGTAAATATGCATGGTAAATGAGAAACAAAAATTGAGAAGGATAAATCTTTTGCAGAATATAACCCTTCATTGTCTCCATTTTGCACCCTAACATTGTCGTGAAGCGTTGAATGGATGGAAATCAATGGTTACGACACTTAGAAGTTTTACTTTGGAATCAAAAGATCTCTCCCATATATATATATATATATATATATATATATATATATATATATATATATATATATATGGGCTATAAATCATATTCTGCAGCCGGTTGACAGTGTTATATGCAGCTGACACAAAGAAGTGGGCCATATATATATATATATATATTAAAAATATATATATATATATGATCAAATTAATATAAAAATATAAATCTTACATTAAATCTTAACCGTTAATTTTCGTGCATCCAACGGTTGAGATTTATTGGGAATTAAAAATTAATTAATGAATAAGAGCTACTAAATCTTAACCGTTAGATGCAAAAAATCAATCGTTATTTGGTGTAAGACTTATTCATCTTACACGATGTAAGTTTTATCCCATATATATATATATATATATATATATATATATATATATATATATATATATATTTCAAAAATTTAATTTCTTCAAAAAATATAACATAAATCTTAGCCGTTGATTTCTGTGCATTCAACGGTTAAGATTTATTTGGAATTAAAAATTAATTAATGAATGAGAGCTACTAAATCTTAACCGTTAGATGCAAAAATTAATAGTTAAGATTTGGTGTAAGACTTATATCTTACACCGGTGTAAAATGATTGCCCCTATATATATATATATATATATATATATATATATATATATATATATATATATATATATATATATATATATATAGAC
Source organism: Gastrolobium villosum (assembly GCA_032173675.1). Lineage (NCBI taxonomy): Eukaryota > Viridiplantae > Streptophyta > Magnoliopsida > Fabales > Fabaceae > Gastrolobium > Gastrolobium villosum. The sequence continues at coordinate 16,554 of JAVKPL010014586.1, forward strand.
AGGATCCTTTGACACCGGTGCAAACTTTGAAATTTGAAATCAAAAATTGAGAAGGATAACGGTTATCTTTTATTGGAATTAATAATGAATATAACCAATAAATGATAACCATTGATTGGCGGAAATCAACGGATGGGATTTGGTGTCAAATTTCAAAGTTTGACACCGGTAGGGGTGGTAAACGAGCCAGGGGCCTTTGGCTCGGCTCGTAAAGGCTTGAGCTCGTTTAATAAAACTTGGAACCAGTTGGACTTGTATAAAAGTTCGTTATATATATATATAGGCTTATCAATTTTGAAGCTCGTCTTAGACAGTATTTCTGCAGCTAGCCTAGTATATAAATATTTATTTAATTTTTTATACTACTTGTAATAACTCTCTCTCATCAATTTATTTCACCCAATTTTATTATATATATATATATATATATATATATATATATATATATATATATATATATATATATATATTTATGGAATTACTAGTGTTGTTCTATATTATCCTTTATCCTCTTTCACACAAACAAACTCACAAAAACTAACCATTCGTTCCACTGTGCACTGCTTGTTTGTGTCAATTTATTTTTTATTTTATTTATTTTAATTTTTTATTTTTGTTGGCACTTTTTTTTATAATAGGCAAAAATATAATTGTTAAGATTACCTTCTTTCACTTTAATTTTTATTTATTTATTATAGACTTTGTGAATTATTCTGCAAATTGGTATATATATATATATATATATTGATTTTTTGTGGAATTATGTTCTCAATTTTTATTCTTTAACATTTAAGACACACTTCACACGGGCTTTTATTTTTTGTAAATAAATCAGGCCACAGGCTAATATTATATTCGTGACAGGTAACAGGCTAAGGCCAGATCGGACACATTTAAATACAGACTTGCCCCGTTAAGATCAAAGTTCGGCTCGGCCCGTTAACACCCATGGACACCGGTGTTAAATGATTCTACCTCATATATATATATATATATATATATATATATAGAGACAAAATCCCTTGACACCGGTGTCAAATTTGAAGTTTGACACCTCATCTAAGAGCCGTTAAATCAAAAAAGATCAACGGTGACGTGCTTACAAATCATAGCCGTTGATCTTTTTTGATCTAACGGCTTTCGGATGAGGTGTCAAATTTGAAATTTGACACCAATGTTAAAGGATCCTACCTCACATATATATATATATATATATATATATATGTTTTGAGTAACTAGCATAGCATGTTCATATTTTAGATTTATGAATTATTAAAACAATTGAAGTTATAATTACTTCAGTATATTGATAATTTTCCTAGATAGTTTATGTAACAATTAGTTATATTATCCAAAAGTAATTCCGCTTTATTTTAGTCACATAATTATTGGTGTCATAGCAATACAAAAGCTTGGTTTAGAGTCATGATAGAGAAACAATGAAAGGCTAAATTCTTAGCAATAGTAAGGTACCATCACTTGTTCAATTATTGATAATAATATTTTAAGGAAGGGATTATATTGACAAACTTTTTTTTACAAACTTACAAACTATATTAAGTGTGACCAGTTAGACTTTAAGCAATAGTGTATGGCTGGTCAAACTTAGTGTAATTTATAAGTTTATACGAAAAAAGTTTGTCAATATAATCTTCCCAATATTTTTATGGGGATTACTTCTCTCATGTAATGTGAGAGAAGTTCTCTCACGTTAAGAGACAAATGAAGTAGACCCCACCAATTTTTAGAAGAAAAAAAAAAAAGGAAAAAGAGAGACACATTTTTTCGAAGTGAAAGTGACATGAGAGATCACGTAAGACTATAATTTCCCTATTTTTATACCCTAATTCTTATGATATACTATTTAGTTGTAACCATTCATAGCCTTTCCTTTTTAACACTCAATCATTTGTAAAGTACATTTTAGAGTAAAGTCCTAAAATTAGGGTCATGGTCTTTGAGATCAAAAGATGAGAGAGTTACCTTTTGAAACCAAATTAAGCATTTAATTAAAACAATTATCGGATCATAGTCCACGTTTTTGAAGTTATAGCCCCTAGTAGAACATGAGAGAGACCCGGTTATTCTCCAACAAACATTACCCGTTTCTCTCTCTCTCTCTTCTTTTCTGATCATTGCACACACTAATCGCTGCAACCATCCCATGAACAAACCACAAAACTTCAATGTAAGTAAAATGTCTCTCTATGCTTTTGTTCTTCCTTAAGGCATTACAATCATGAATAAAAACTTTTACTTTTTGTCTTTAATCTCATTTTCATTGTATACGTAGGAGCATTCTCAAAAGTGTTATGTGCATGTCCTAAATAAGTGAAATTGGCACTTTTTGTGCATTGTCAATTTTGATTAACAATACCATGTTCATCCCTTAAATTTTCAGCCCTAGCCCCTTACTACAAATTTTTACTTTCTTGATATGTTTATTTTGTTCACATTCCTTTCTATTACAGAAGGTCATGCCTTATTTTTTTTTTATTTTTTTTGGTGTTGTGATTAATCCTTGATTCTTTTGTTTCAGTAATAGAACATTGCAGATATCTATTCAAAAAAAAAAAAGAACATTGCAGATATAGCAAATCATAGAAGAAAGATGTCATCAAAACCTGGCATATATGAACCAAAAAATATACTCATAACTGGAGCAGCTGGTTTCATTGCTTCACATGTCACTACCAGGCTAATTAACAAGTACCCTAGCTACAAGATTGTAGCTCTTGATAAGCTAGACTATTGTTCTACTTTCAAGAATCTGCAATCTTGCACTTCATCACCAAAGTTCAAATTCATTAAGGGTGATATAGCTAGTGCTGATATTGTGAATCATATTTTGATAGAAGAGGAAATAGACACAATTATGCACTTTGCTGCTCAAACCCATGTTGATAATTCGTTTGGAAACTCCTTGGAATTCACATACAATAATATATATGGCACCCATGTGCTTCTTGAAGCTTGTAGGGTCACCAATTGTGTTAAAAGGTTCATCCATGTTAGCACTGATGAAGTTTATGGTGAAACTGATTTGGAGACTGATATTGGAAATCATGAGGCATCTCAACTCTTACCCACCAATCCTTATTCTGCAACAAAAGCAGGTGCAGAAATGTTGGCCATGGCTTACCATAGATCCTATGGTCTTCCAATTTTAACTTCTAGAGGAAATAATGTTTATGGGCCTAACCAGTACCCAGAAAAGCTTGTTCCTAAATTCATTCTTCGCGCTATGAAAGGTGAGAAATTGCCAATCCATGGTGATGGGTCCAATGTGAGGAGCTACCTCCATTGTGGGGATGTGGCAGAAGCATTTGATGTCATACTTCATAAAGGAGGGATTGGCCAAATCTACAATATTGGCACTCAGAAGGAAAGGAGTGTGTTAGATGTAGCAGAGGGCATTTGCAAGCTCTTTGAATTGAATCCTAAAGAAGTTATTGAGTTTGTTCAAGATAGGCCTTTCAATGACAAGAGATATTTCCTTGATGATCAAAAGCTCAAGCAGCTTGGTTGGGAGGAGAGAACTCCTTGGGAGGAAGGACTTAAGATGACAATTGATTGGTACAAAAACAACCCTGATTGGTGGGGTGATGTATCTACTGCTTTAAACCCACATCCACGTTTCTCAGCTATCAATCTCTCTGATGAATTAGCTCAATGGTCCTTTCAATATGGATACTCAAGGCTAGTGAGGTCATTTACTGAAATCGGTCGCTGTAATTCAGGATTGAAATTCCTCATATATGGGAGGACAGGTTGGATAGGAGGGTTGTTAGGAAAGCTTTGTGATGAAGAGAGAATTGCTTGGGAGTATGGGAAAGGAAGACTACAAGATAGGAAATCACTTATGGAGGATATAAGCAGGGTAATGCCAACCCATGTGTTAAGTGCAGCTGGTGTTACTGGAAGGCCAAATGTTGATTGGTGTGAATCACACAAAGTTGAGACAATAAGGACTAATGTAGTGGGCACGTTAACTCTGGCTGATGTTTGCAGGGAACATGGCTTATATATGATGAATTTTGCAACTGGTTGCATATTTGAGTATGATAAAGAGCATCCTCTAGGATCAGGCATTGGGTTCAAGGAGGAGGACAAGCCAAATTTCATTGGTTCCTTCTATTCAAAGACCAAGGCCATGGTATGTCTGAAATTTTCACTTCTTAGTTATAGTAGTATCATTGATCTAATTTTCTAAGATTTTTAACTGGCTTGTTACTCTTTCCTGTTTGACACTACAATGACTTGCCTGTGCTTTTTCCACAATACCACAAACACATTATGACATGGTAGTGTTTTGTCTCTACCAACAAACCTTATCATCTTTGACATGTCAAGCCTCACACTCAATTAGTAATTATCTATTAAGGGCCGAACCAGTTCAAATACCCACTTCGTGAGTGTCTGGGGAAGATATATAGTCCCACATTGGTTGTATAATGTGGCCTTTATAAGGCCTTGGGCACTCCCACCCTTTGAGCTAGCTTTTGGGGTGGTGTATCCCAAAGTTCTTTACAGTAGTGTTTTGTCAGTACCAACAAACAAGATCATCTTTGTCATGTCAAGCCTCACACTCAATTAGAAATTATCTATTAAGAAATTGGGAAATTTTCAACCATGAAATCACATCATGCATATTTTCTTGCAATGTTTATCCCATTTAAGAACATGTCAAAACACATAATGCAGGTGGAGGACCTCCTAAAAGATTATGATAATGTCTGCACATTGAGAGTTAGAATGCCAATATCATCAGATCTTAGCAATCCAAGAAACTTCATCACAAAGATTAGTCGTTACAACAAAGTGGTGAACATACCTAATAGCATGACAGTGCTAGATGAGCTCTTACCTATATCAATTGAGATGGCTAAGAGGAACTTAAGAGGGATATGGAACTTCACCAATCCAGGTGTCATAAGCCACAATGAGATATTAGAATTATATAGGGATTACATAGACCCTCAATTTAAATGGGAAAATTTTAATTTGGAAGAACAGGCAAAGGTAATAGTTGCTCCAAGGAGTAACAATGAGATGGATGGCTCCAAGCTCAAAAATGAGTTCCCTGAATTGTTGTCCATCAAAGATTCCATTATCAAGTTTGTCTTTGAGCCTAACAAGAAAACTTGAAGATCTTAACAGCTTTTGCATTTTTCATTTGACCTTTGTATCTAAATTTTTGTTTGGAAGGCTGATTGTAAGAATTCAAATATAGGTTTACATGTTCACTATTCTTTCTGCAATTTATATAGTCACCATATTCTTTTTAGGGTCCCTTTTTTCTCATATGTTGTGAGAGAGTTCTTTTTCCCAATGGTGAGATATCGAATTGTGTGTCGCAATTTTTTTTTAATAGATGATGGGGCCCACCATATCTTGTATTTATAATAGAAGAAATAATTCTCCTACAACATGAGAATTCTTTTCCCTTTCTCTTTAAAATGTTATGGATTTACAAGCTTTTTATAGTTTACATGTAAGTAAGAAAAATTATTGGTATTTTGCCAATGGGATTCACTCAATGATGGATGAGTTGGTTGCCATGATTTTAAAACTCTATATTTTTTAGATACTAAGTGAATTAATGATAAATAATTTACATGATATTATAAATCTGTAACCTTATTGTGACAACAAAAACACGATGAATGAAACTTCTATTCATTCACGAATGTTCAATCGCCAAAATAAGGATGAATGGGAGTGGTGTAAAATTGTACTCATTTTCTTTTTTTAGTGCGAAAAAAAGAAAGTGAATAATATCTGTAATTATATTCAGATATATGTAATGTTATTCAAATCTTATTTGGGTGATGCAAAAGTCCACCTGAAACTTTTACATCTTTTTTATTTATTTATTTTGGTAATAGAGAAAACTTTTACATCTCTCTCTCTCTTTTTTTGATAAACAAAACTTTTACATCTCTATTCTGCAATGTTGATCGCTTTGCCAAATAAATATGGGAAAATGATTTTTTTTATCCTAATTAAATTTGTTTTCATATTCACAAAATAGTTTTTCATAAAAATGTTTGTATTTTCCTGTGCTAAATATTGAAAATACTTTTTGAAATTTTTATTTTTTGTCAAATATAAAAGTATATCCTTTCAGCAAAACTATAAAACACTGATTTTAAGGTACGACTGACTTTGAGAAAGAATCTTAGCCTAAATGGAGTATAGTTCTTTTTAATTACAATTTTAAAATTAATTTATTATCCACCTAAAAAATATGTTATATAATTGATTTTATCAGTAATTAAGGTAAAGATAATATTTATTTAGATATGTGGTGTAAGACAAGTACAGGACATTAAACCCACATGTGTATAGATAGTATAAGATCTGATTAAATTTTATATTATCCAGCGTTTGGTATGATATTGTATAAGATAATATCCTCAAATATTTTAAAAATTAATATATTAAAAAAAATTATTTTAATATATAAATATTGAAATGATATATTAATTCTTGGGAATTGTACTTATAAGCAATATTAATACATCAACCCCTTATCAGGCCTAATCCACCACTCCTAGGCCGGATTAAGTTATACATCATTTTGATGTATAAAGGGGTCATACTGTATAAGTTTATACTATACGATAGTCACACTAAACAACTGAAAATGTCATAACGTATAGTATAAGCTTATACTATCAGGCCTTATACATCACACCAAACAGGCCCTTAGTTTTAGTCTGCTTTGTATCGATTGAGACACATTTGATTGATGGTGTAAATAGATTAGGCTAGGCTTTAGCTTAAATAGGTCGAGTCTGTGTTAAAAATATTGGGTATAGCCTGATCTGTTAGCCTGTGTATGCCCCAAATTACAAGTCTGTCCTGACCGATATTTAAAAAATAAAAGCCTTGACCTAAGCCTGTTAAACATTTAACAAGTAAAAGAATAACTAAAATAATAAGGAAAAAAGTGGGTCACATCTTACATCCTTTCACTCTCACAAAAAAATGAGATTCACATATTTAAAATCCCCCCCCCCCCCACACTCTCTCTTATATGATTTGTCCTTTTCTCTCACTTAAAATGATAACTTTGTGTACTTTAAAATGATACACATTTTTTTCAAAATAATATTACTTTATTATTCAAAATTATTTAAATAATAATTTTTTTATTTTCTTTAAATAAACAATATAATATAGCCGGCATATAAGCTTATATGCCCGACATGTATTGAAGGCATATGGCCTGTTTTCTAAATATATTTATTTAAAAGTCTATGCCTATTCTATTTTACTATTTGTAACAGGCCAAATCTGACCTAATATAGACTAAGCCGTATGCCTCTGTAGGCCGGCCTAACCCGTTTACACCACTAATTGATATCCACTGATTAAGGTGAAGTTGAAGCCTAGATGAGGAGTAAAACGAGAAATACCCATGACATTACAAATATAAAAAATGGATGGACTAAATACAAATATGCAATCAAATAGTTATGTATTTCTAATTTTAATAGGTGTAACACTACTATGTGAATACTGAAAATTTAATATTTATTATCCCTAGATGAGGGCAGATTTTAAAATGTTAAAAGATGGCTCTCGAGACACCTTGGATATTCACTGATAATAGTGAAACTGAAGCCTAAATGAGGAGTAAAACTGGAAATACACAAGCTCATGTGACATCAAAAATAATGAAATGAATGGACTACATGTAGTTAAATAGTCATATTTTTCTAATTTTGGTAGGAGTAACACCAATGTTTTTCTAATTTTAGTAGGAGTAACACCAGTACTGAAAATTGAATTATTATTATTTTATTTTTTTGTAGCTGAAAATTGAAATTTATCCCAATATCAGGGTGGATCTTAGGATCAAATGTTAAAAAGATGGCTCCCGTACTTTGCAAAAACTGGCTGAACTTTTTTCTTTTCTTTATTTAATAATAAGAAACTGAGCTGCTTGTTCACAAGGAAGCAAGTAGGGGAAACATGAAATACTACATGATTGGAAGGTTCACGTATTAAACCCCAAGGATATTCTTTTCCTTGGCTATAGTGGGGAAAAATAATGATTTTTTTCTTATCACATATGTCCCTGTGGTTTGTAAAAAAAAATGTTTTTTTATCACATCTACCCTTGTGGTTTATTATTTTTTCTGGGACCTATAATCTAAAGGAACTTTTTCAATCAAGTCAATTTTTTTAAGATGAACTATAGACATAAAAAAATAAAATAAATAAATGTATGTTACGTAGATTGAATCATCACATAGTGCGAATTTTTACCTTCTTTTTATTTCTTTAATCTATTATGCACCCTAAATGCTTTCTAGATCTTTCCTTTTGATACATCGAGCATATTTTGTGGATACAGAATTGCTGTACATAATATTGATCAGTATAATACCACTGAACAATAATAAATTTAAAAAGAACTTATCAGCTACTACTTTGAAGCAAACGACACAAAAATGTATGGGGGTCAAAATCTAAATACATTCTGGGTTTTCATGTATATATATTTGAATGCATGAAAACTGCCACATACTTCATAATGATGCTATGAATACAAAAAGAATGGCAACTGACGAAATTTCTTATGGCTAAGCAGATAAAAAAACCTTAATCAAAGTACAAAAGAATTATGTTTTTCTATACCTAACTGGTCACTTATCCTGCTCACCAGAACCCAAGACTCCTAAGGTACACGAACTATCCCTATAAAAGATACTCAACGTTGATTTCGTTGAAGGTAAAAGGCATCAAGTTCTTTACAACCACCACCAACTAGGGTGTTTATGTAGCAGTTTCTTCATCCATTGCTTTTGAAATATTGAGCAATCTTTTCTTCATTGCTGCCTGTTACTCTTTCCGGAAGCTTCATCTTTCGTTTTATTACAGTTTATAGGTAACTGCCTCACACTGCAACAGGAAGAAGGGAAAGGAAGGGAGATACTGTACAACTAAACTGATTCCTTTTTTCAAGCATAATTGGATTCAGAACTATCCCCAATCAATAAGGTGGCACCTCCTGTGCCCCGCTTAGGGTTTTATAAAGTAGGCCAATTAATTATACAAAGCCAACTCAAAGCATCACCAAATGAGGGCCTCTCACCTCAAACAACAAAAAAGGCAAGGAGTGCGTGCATTATGGCCCAATAAAGTATAATTCCAAGCCGCAAGATAGGTTGTCTCATCAGAGTCCGATCACAAGTAACCCTGCACAAAAATAACGCAAGCCATACATCAAATTAAAATAAATATAAAACCATTGAACATAGAGAAAAGTATACCTACCACAAGCCATCAATCAAGTCGGTCAAAGGTCTTGTAAATCTTGGGACAATTTTTGATGATGTGAGTGATTTGAAACCATGGACTGCAACAAAAAGTGGGGAAAACCAGAATTAAATAACAGGAACTATAGGGTGTTGCTGAAAGCACCGGAAGCCTGTACACAGGATAAGTAGTGCAGAATCACCTTTGTCGTCCTCTTCATCTTCTATCCTACTAGTACTACCAGGGTCTACATCTACAGCAATGGCAACATGATCGGTATTGCCCTTGCGCAAACTGCGAACTTGAGGTGTTACAAATGCCCCTGTTGCCGTCCACTCATTCATCTATTGAAAAAGCCAAGTAAATTCAGTCCCTTCAAATTCAAATCGAACATGTTGACCACAAAAGAAAATATTTTTAATTTCCTTTCATCACTACTCATACACAATAGTTTTATTTATTTTGTTTTGAAAAGTGAACATTAACTATCATATTTAATCAGAGTACAAATGCGATGTGTCAGAGGAGAAAAGCTACAGATCATAACCAAGATAACTCTACAATAAAACCAAACTTTCATACTGATAGAATATATTTGACTGAATTGTTGAGAATATAATGAGGATGTCGTTAATCATGACAAGTTAATGCACAATTTTATATTTCATGTTTTATTCCAATTGAAGATCCAGTTCGAATACTATTTTTATTTAATCTGGATTAAATATAAGATTCTTGTCCTAGTGAGGTTCAACTAAGATAAAAATAATTGATTTCCTCACCACTGGTTCTACCTCCAAAATTTCTGAGCTTGTGCCAGCTTCCTTTCCAGTTTCTTCCACACCTTCAAGCAAATTCAATTGCAATTCTTTCTCATGCAAGGACATCTCAAGAGTTTCTGTTTTGCGGTTCAATTCTTCTATCTTACTCCTTTCTACTTGCAACATTGCATCCTTGCTTTCTGCAGCTGCCCTCAGATTCCCCAATTCTGATAATAAAGACATCAGTTTTTTTTGAAGTATTTCTTTGTATTCATGAACCTGAGTATTGCTCTTCACATCAGGATGTATATCATGCATCCCATCTCGAGATACAATCATGTCAACCCACATGAAGAACTCAAAGATCTCATCGGAACTTCTCTGGTTGCTCATTTGTGAAGAAAGAAGAACATCATTAGTGCATCTAGTAACCTCTTGCCTCAAAAAAGAAATTTCAGCATCTCTTTCTTGCAATTGGGATTGAAGCTTTTCAACCTCGGAAAGGAGACTTGCAGACAGGTGGTGAAGCTCATCAAACTTGCTTACAGTTACGGAAAGCTTTTTCATAACCTTTCCACGAGATGATTCAAGGTTCTCAATCTCTTGATTCTTTTGTTGAACAACCTTTTCAAATTCCACAATCTTCTTTGTCAATTCTTCCATTTGCATCTCTTCCTCATCAAGTGCATGCATTAGCGATTCAATTTCTGCAATAAACCATCAAGTTCCAGAAATATTGTTAGTTCTTATAAAAGAAATATTACAAGTTTACTTCTTCAAAGACACAAGCAATCACACAAAGCCCACCTTGGTCTTTGGCAGCCAGCAAATCAGTCTGAGATCTCACTTTCTCCCCTAATTCAGCTGCAGTCCCTTGCATATCTTGCAGCTCATTCACTCTCTGTTCCAGTATCTTCCTCTCTGCCTCAATCACTTCCACCTGTTTCTTTAAATTATGTTCTTGAATCCTAAAAGATTGAAGATCTTGAGAGTAACTGTTTGCAGCAGCTTCAACATCCTTAATCTGTTTTACCAGCTCTGAGCAAATCTTGTCTCTTTGAACATCCTTCTCCTGAAGCTCTCTTTGCAAATTTGTTATAATAACCTTCAATTCCTTTTGATTAGCATCTGAAAATTCAGTTTTTATACTAGCAAACCCTTTTGCAGCCAACAGCAGTCTATCTGCCATGGTTTTAATACATTCATCAGATATTCCATCATCAAATGGTGTTTTCATGTTAATCCCTAGATCAGAAGATTCAACCTTCTTTCCAACCAGTTCAGCTTTTCCATTTTCAAGTACAATCACAGAATTAATGCATGCTTCATAAAGGAAGGCAATATTCCCACGTAATACAACAAGTTCCCCATCTCGTTCACTAACTTCTTTCTTCATGGTTTCATATGACTCTCTTTGGGAAGTTATTTCCCTTTGAGCACTTGCCATCAATTTAGATATAGTTTTGTCTTGCTCCTCTGCTAAACTTGAGTGCATGTCTATTCTTTCCTTAAGAGAACCGACCTCCACCAAGAACTCTTGCAGCTGATGCCCAAATATACGAAAAATTCGAACAACGGTATCATCATCAAAGTGGTCAATGGTGTCCAAATCTGACCAAGAATCTGCAGACAAAGAGCTCTTCTGGAGAAGAAATGAGACAAGTATTTAGAAAGAAAAATAATTCATATTATGCAAAATAATAATAACAAGAAATGCAACTACGCCTTGCTGAAAAATTAATACAATGAGACAAACCGAGTCATCAACTTAAAACATGAGCATGAGCAGAGTTTTCGTGTTGGAACTACAGTTGCAACATTCCATATATAATATAAATACCTTCCGCCTCCAATTACGACTTAAAAGTTAAGAAAATAATGCACCCAAATTTCCAATTAATCATAGAAATTTTTTCAAACCTTAATAAAAGCACATTAAAATATATCTCACTTTGCTAAAAAAAAGTTAAGAAAATTAAATTCAAGAAACAAAGTAATGGCAACAAGATACCAACAAATATGCACCAAAACTTGAAAACCAAACTAATCTTTCTGCAACAAATGTCTCAACTGCTCAATTTGTTCTAGTTTGAAAAGTCAGCATTCATTTTAAAAAAATTCTATATCAATTAAATTTTTTTTTTTAAAAATATGACATAATGGAATGAGGGTTGAGGAAACAGAAACAACAAGAAAACATAAAAACTATGAGCCTAAAGATCTCAAAGATGCAACAAAGCTGTTGCTTCGCTCAGCATCTCGGACAAGGAAACTCCCTTGAAATAACCAGTCACAGAACATCACACGGAGGCATGAACACAACCTTATCCCATAACATACGTAGACACAAAAGATCAACATTGAAAAAGACGCATTCGGCTGGAAGCAGATACATCAGAGAACAGCAATGATCATATATCAATAGAACATTAAAATAGCACATATTGCAACAACACAGATCACCCACCCCCCCCCCCCCCCCCCCAACCAAAAAAAAACACCAACCAAAAAAAAAAAAAAAAAAATAGTACAAGAAATTAAGCTAACACATCATTGTCACATATCAGCCAATTACATTTATGTTCTAATTCCTATATCTCATTCTCATAATAGACCACATGAAAAATGACTAGTTGAGTATCCATGTTGTATTAATACCTTGTTATCATATGCCCTGCGTAAAATGCTATCATGCTCTTTGGTGACAGATGAAACCACCACATCAGCATTGTTTCCTTTGATACATGACTCAAGACAGGCCTCCAGATTCTGAAAAGATTCCAAATCCATGAAAAAAGCATTAGCTAGTAAATTCTGAACCTCACCAAAGCCTTTGCAAATTTGATTCATGCTGGATTTTAATTCCATGATCTCAGAAAAATGGCTCTTTTTTCCCTCCTCACGCGAGGCTGATAATTTTTCGAGATGTGAAAGAGCTTCCAGTTTGGCAGCCTCAGCTGAATCCCTTTCTCTTCTGAGATCTTCAAGCTCAGCTGCCACCTTTGTGAGCTCTTCCTGAAAACTGTCATTCCTTTCTTGAACCTCATTCAACTCTGCCAAGAGGAGCTCTGATGCTCTTTCAGATTTCCTGGATTTTTGTTCTAAAGAAGCCGCAGCACCATGCAGATCAGAGCATAGTTTCCCAAGCCATTCTAACTTCTTCACCGGATCACTTATATGACCTTCACCACCAACCTCAATCTCACCTAACGCGTTCAAAATCAGTTTTAAAGAATATTCTTGCTCCTGCAAATGGTGCACTGTTTCTTCCAAGTGATTCTTCAGAAGCAAACGCTCAGATTCAAGAGCTTCTAACCTATCTGGGTAGGTTGACAACTGTCTCAACTTCTGCTCATGTTCTGCAAGTATACGTTCCCGGTTGTTGATCTCAGATTTTAAGTGCTCCATCTCAGTACTCATCTCTTCAATGGTTTGTTTTAGACTGTCTCGTTGTTGCACCAATGACTTCCCTTTCTTGACTGCAATGTTTAATTTCTCTCTAACAGAAGCTGTCTTCTGCTCCTCCTGATTAAGAAGCTCTTTCAACTCATCAGTTCTTTTACTCAGAGCTTCAACTTCACTGGATAATGATATTTGCTTTTCCAAAGTTCTATCTCTCTCCTCCTTCATAAGAACCAATTCACTCAAAGCCTCCTCTAGATCTCTTTTATATCTATCAATATCTGCCTCCTCCTTATCATGCATATCTATACTTCTTTCCTCAAGAAGAGTAGCATCATCTCTTTGTGAATTGTGTCCATCATGGACAACCCCATATGTAGGTTTCTTTGATTTTGCATGCTTTTCTATGAGCTGTCTCAGAAGTTCTTCCAAGGAATCAATATTTGTACTACCAGAAACCATATTCTCTGTTTCAGATTCTGACAAGGCATCACCAACTAAGTCTCTCAATTTTCTGATCTTGTCATCAAGGGTGGAAACTTGTTCTTCAATTGCAGCTTTCTGTTCCAATTCATCCTTCAAACTAGTTACTTCACTATGCAGCTTTTCATTCTCAAGTTCAGCTTCCCTTCTCTGCACTGATAGTTTCTCATATTCATATACCAGAGCCTCCATTTTTTCAGAAAGGTGCGCTCTCTCAGATGTAAGAGCTCTAAGGTCTGCTTGAATTGCAGCTTTCTGTTCCAATTCATCCTTCAAACTAGTTACTTCACTATGCAGCTTTTCATTCTCAAGTTCAGCTTCCCTTCTCTGCACTGATAGTTTCTCATATTCATCTACCAGAGCCTCCATTTTTTCAGAAAGGTGCGCTCTCTCAGATGTAAGAGCTCTAAGGTCTGCTTGAATTGCAGCTTCCTGTTCCAATTCATCCTTCAAACTAGTTACTTCACTATGCAGCTTTTCATTCTCAAGTTCAGCTTCCCTTCTCTGCACTGATAGTTTCTCATATTCATTTATCAGAGCCTCCATTTTTTCAGAAAGGTGCTCTCTCTCAGATGTAAGAGCTCTAAGGTCTGCTTGAAGAGCAGACACTCTCCTTTGAGACTCTTCCAGGTCAGCATTTAGCAATCCACAATAGCTATCATATTTTTCAATCTTCAACTGCAGAGAATCTACATGATGATTAGCCTCAGCAAGTGCTCTTCCTACCCATTCAATCCTATCCTCCGTCTCCATAGACCGTAAATGTGAAGGCATATCAATCCTGTCCACAAGGTCTTCCCATCTCTGAACTAAGCTGTTTCTTTCCATCAATGACTGCTCCAGCATTTCATTTTGCTCAGCCAGCCCATAATACTTACTTTGCAACTCCTCAAACTTTTTTCTAAAGTCATCCCCTGAATCTGGTTGTACCTGACTGGACAGAGAATCTGGTTGTACCTGACTGGACAGAGAATCTGGTTGTACCTGACTGGACAGAGAATCTGGTTGTACCTGACTGGACAGAGAATCTGGTTGTACCTGACTGGAGATAGAATCCGGTTGTACCTGACTGTCATCTCTCCAGGAATCCATGACAACATAACCAGCATCAGAATATGAGCCTCCACCCGCAGAATCCTTCTGCTCCCAATCATTCATGGGCAATGAGTTGTATGAGCCTCCTCCCCCAGAATCCTTCTGCTCCCAATCATTAACGGGCAATGAGTTGCCAGCAACTGATCTAGCCAACCAATCAATCTTTTCAATTATATCTCTTGAATGAAACTGCTCAGGCAGATCTAGGTCTTCCAAAACTTCTTCTATCCTCTGAAGCATTGAATCTTTAAGAAGAAATGACTCTCTCAAAGCATTAGCTGAATTACGAATATATGAAAGCTCAGATTCCAGAGCTTCCACACGCTCACCAGCCTCTGCATAGGTCTTGAGTTTCGTTTCAACTTCATGAAGTCTTGTATCTCTAAACTGTAACTCTTGCAAGCATCTCTCCAATTCACTGGATGTCTCTGTCAGGGACTGCTTGAGACCATCCCGCTGCACAACCAACCCTTTTCCCTTGGCAACAGCAATGCTAAGTTTCTCCCGGATGGAGGAAACCCGCTGTTCTGAATGCTCGAGTTCTTTTGCTTTCTCGTGTAATTCAGAACGAGCAGTAGCAAGAGCTTCTTCCGCCTGATGCAAGCTTTCCTTGAGAACAAGGATTTCATTTTCATTCTCAAGACGTAGTTTGTCTAGATAATGGGTTTTTTCCTTCAATTCAGTCAATTCCATGTCACTGGATCCATAGCCTTCTTTAGTTGTATGTAACTGGATTTCAGCCTCTCTGGTTTTCTGTACAAGACTAGACACTAGTGAGCCTAAGCATGAAAGGGGCGACTTACTCATTTCGATCTTCAAATTTTCCACATTCAGCACGCCCGCAACCTCTTCAACTAGTAAACTAACAGAATCTAAATCAAGACACTTCATCTTCATTTCTTCCAATTCTGTTTCCCTGTGCATCAATTCTGACTTCATCGTTGTGGCAACAGACTCTAGTTCCAGCTTCTCATTCAATAAATATTCTACATGTTTCAGGATGGTCTGGTAGCTATTATAGTTCAGTAAATCAGGCAGTGCCTCACTTTGAACATCTATCTTATCTTCATCCATAAAGCCACCGTTAATGAGCACGAGTTTCCTCAGGTCACTGTACATCTTATGCAATACACCAACAGCCAATTCATTCCTCCCAAGCAGATCATCACATTTTGAATTCACTTCTTTATATGACGTACAGATTATTTCATGTTCTGAATAAGTAGCTTCAAGTTTCTTCCGAAGATCAAAAATCATTTCGGTGGCCGCATTAACAGAAACTTCTAACTTATGACTGATATCCAAGCTATCATGAGTGTCAGAAGAGATGGTTGAATACAAAGTTTCCCCAACTGATTCATTCAGCTTCCCAACTAACCCAACAATACCAGCAATAGTAGTATTCCAGCCTTGTTCAAGTAGCATTGCCCTCTCTGTCACCTCCTTCTGCAAATTTTCCAGTTGACTTCCAATAACAGCAGCCATCTCATTTGAACTTTGTTTCACATCATACATTGCAGTATGCAATTCACCAATTTTTAACTGACAATGTCCAAGCTTTTGATAAAGTTCACTATTTTTGGCTTTGAGATGGATATCTTCTTGCTTTAAAGCTTCACAGAATTCCTCAAGATGACATTTCTTTTCCTGAATGTCACGCAGAAGTTGCTTTGCAGTTTCATATTGAACCGTAAGTTCAATGGTGGATGCTTCCAAATCTGAACAATGGTGCTTCAATTCTTCAAACTGGTCCTTGAGATCACTGTACTTTGCATCATCAATTTTCCTACAATCTCTCTCCTTGTTGAACAATGCACCCGCACTCTGAACTTCCAGCTTCCATTTTGAAAGCAATTTTCTCAAGTTTCCAATTTGCTTTTTGGTTGACACATTAAATGTGTTTGATGGTGACTGAACTTCACTGGAATCCCTTACCTCTACCTCATGCTCATCCTCATGTACTTTTGATTCAAAAGCCTGTATCAATTTTGATACCACAGGCGAAGAAACTTTTTCACCAGACCTGCCATAGGATACTGATTGAGAATGCAACTCATCAATTGCCTTTTCAAGCTTCACCAAAACTGTCTCCACCTCATCCAAGCAAGTCTTCAATGAAACAAACCCAAGAGAATCATCAAAGATTTCGTGTTCAAGTATATTCACAGGTGGTCCCCCTAGTGCACCTTCGCCTGGCTCCTGATCCATATGCACATACTCATCGGTAATTGCAATTTCAACGCCCTTACCTTGTTCCCATGCAACATGTGCTTGATTTCCTAGGTTAGATAGAGGTTGAGTGTATTTTTTCCCCATTTCTTCTATCTCAGCCTTATGCTCATCCAAAGTGCTATTGAGAAATACATTTTCCTTGGAAAGTTGTTCCAAGCGCATTGTGGCTTCTTTAAGGTCACCTTCAAACCTCATCCGTTCCCCTTTTTCTATAGATAACTCCTCTTGTAGGGAAACAATTAGAGAAGAGAGTATTTGATTCTCAAGAACAACTGGTTGATTCTCTTCTTCGAGATTTTTAATCTTATCAGCAGACAATGCAAGGTTCCCATTTAAGTTGGAATTTTCTGCCTTTAGACTTGCCACCAAATCTTTATTTTCAACCAAATCTAATGATAGCCTATCAATCTCATGCAAGAGATGCTCAATTTCTGCTTTGATCTTATTCCTCTCTTCAGTCACCAAAGAGATCCTTTCAGTTAGGTTGGAATTTTCAACCTTTACTCCTTCCATTGAACTCTTGAAGTCAGCTAATTCAGATTCCAGCTTCTTACTTTCACATAGGTGAAATTCCTTCTCCTCCAAAAGTTGATTTTTCTCAGCAATCACCAAATCAAGAGTTTCATTCATGCCCTTCCTTTCAACCTGTAAACTTGAGATCAAGCCTCTGCATTCAGCCAACTCTGTGCATACATCTGATGAATCTTTTTGAGATATTTCAAAACTAATCTGCAGCTCAACTACTCTGGCAGAAAGAGCTTCAACCTCTGCCATGGCAGTATTACATTGGTTATGTAGTTCTACACTCTTGCTAGAAATATCATCTAGTTCAACACGGCAATTAGCAAGTTCTTCAGTAAGGTGTTGATTCTTCTCATTAACTTCATTATGAGTAGCATGGAGCTGAGAGAGTTTGTCAATCAACTGGTAACGCTGATTATCAGACTCCAGTTGTAGCTCCAGTTGTTCAGCTAGTTGCATGTTGAATATATTTTTCATTATATTTGCAAGAAACAATTCTTCTTTGAGTCTCTTCAATGCTTCTGAAAATTCATGATCTGGAGCATCAGAAACTGGTCCTCTTGCATTGAGCAGAAATTGATACTCTTCTTCATTAAGCCCCTTGACAATTTCAGCCAGCTGCAGGAGATTAACTGAGCTCGCATAAAAAATGGGAGAGAAATCCAATGGTCTGGCTGAATCAACCTCATGAGCTCCCATTAACAACTCCTGAGTTGGTTCCTCAACTGCAGATCCAACAGTTGCAATATCATCTCCCTGGTATTCATCAGCACCCGAAAGCTTATCTGACACAATGTCCTCAAGAGAGGAGAACAATTCAACTGACTTGCCTAGTTGTTCCGCTTCATGAGATACCTCCTCCCCAATTCTAGTCTTCTCCAAAGCAATTAATGAAAGAGACTGATCACTCTCACCAACCTCGAACAGAGGAAGTTCCTTTTGACCATCAATAATTGCATCAGTGCTTTGACAAGATTTCTTCATATCCAAACCATCAGCTTCCTGCATTGCCCCTACCCAGCAACAAATGAGAATATAAATTATAAATCAAATGCATATATCAGTTTTCACAGCCTGCGCAATTAATACCCTAATACCTAAACATAAGTGTATAACATTAAATTAAAGGAGGGAGAATGAGAAAGAGTGGGACAGAGAGAGAAAGAGAGAGAGAGCACAACCTAAATCTGTTACCTGATCTTCCCTTGTTTCCATCACAGATGTATTGGGAATACCCTCAGATAAAAGCAATGGTTCTTCCCTCTTTTCACCCTCTCTTTCAACTAAAACAGAATCACCCACTGCAGTTGAAACAGAAGCAGGTGGGTACAAAATGGCAACAGGTGCAGATGCATGATCATATGTTGTTCCACCTTCAGGACCCAGGCTATCTGAAGTTCTCACATCCTTTGCCACATCAGAACCAACATCCTGAGCAATTTCCCCTTGATCTTGGGCAGACAAACTAGAATCATTCTCACGGACCCCATCAAGCTGAAGTGCTGACTTAGTATTAGAATCCAATTCAGTTTCATTGCCTGTATCATATGTAATGGCCACCGAAGATGAGTCAACAGAAGGATCAATGCTGTCAGAAGCTAATGAGTTTGCCAAAGACTGAGACTCTAATGATTCTGTGATAATGACATTGGAGTCATGGTCAGATTCAACGTTTCCATCAGTAACCTGAGATGATCCAGTTGATACAGAGGTACTACTTGCTGCATCAGCATCAGACTCAGGTAGCTGAGGTTTACCAGATTTTTTTGATGATTTTCCACGGCTACTACCACCTTTACTGTCCTTCTTCTGGCGGAATTGTTGGAGCTAACAACAAAAACATGAGAACCAAAATTAATAAATGTACACCACATACACATCGAGACCAAATAGTAAAAGGAATCAAATAGGAAGAGAAAGATAAAATGATATAATTTCTGACCAATTAAAAAAAATTCCAATCCAGTCTACACATCAGCCTCCTAAAAAGAAAAGGAACAGGTGAATGCTACAAGGTTCAGTATCTTGCACTGTTTTTTTAGGTGGATTTGAATCCACTAAAGAGAGTCGTGTAGTTTAGAGTTTAAAATGCATGTGGTAACCATCTGATGAGAAAATTAAGCGAGTAGATTCTCATATATCCATGATTTGTTATGTAGATGTTTGTATGTTATAAAATACTAAGCTGATGATTTTCTCAATTAACTGTTGTCAACTCTGCACTTTACTATCTAAAGTTCACCGCACACACCACAGGATCCAATTACTAATTCTAATTGGAACCAAAATCCTGTCAGGGTCCATGGGAAGTTTGTGGCGGGAGACCACCACTAATGGGCTAAGGCTACACCATTATATCATCAAGTTGGTATGATACTATGTCTCAACCCAAAACCTTAGGGGGCGTTTGGTATAGGAGAAATTTTTTTTACCAGGAACAAAAATTTGCTCAGAATATGTTGGTAAGAATTTTTTTCCGGGTAAGTTAAAAAAGGTGTTTGGTAGGCCAAAATTTTTTCAGAAAAATTGGATGAATTTTATTGATGTTATGTGTAAAATTTTACCACCGCATGTGTAACTTCTTTTTCCACCCAATCCATGGTAAAATTTCACTCTTGGTCCATGTGTAAAAAAATTAGATGGGAAACAATTGTGACCATACCCCTTTAACTCTTCCGTCTACCAAACATGGCTATATATTTTTGCCTACCCTCTTTTCCCAGACAATTTTTTTTTTTCCCTCTTACCAAACACCTCTTAAGTTATTGGGTTCATGAGTTCATCCACTTATATACACTTCACTTAACCTGTTATCAACCAATATGGGCCTTATCACACTTAAATATCCCAACAAATCCAGCTACAAAAAACTCATTCTTGAAACAGAAGAGATGCAGCTAATTCTCCTTCAGAATATATATATATATATATGCACACACACATACACACTTTTAACCAAGCAAGAATTGAAATTCATAATGTAAAAATCAGGTACCCTTTTTTTGCCAGCTGCGAGTAGATCGGTCCGGCTCTTGCTCCGTTCCATTCTCCGATCCACTCCGTTTTTGCTACCCACTGTAACCACGGAAATCACCACGCACAAATCCTGGCCACCATTCAGATCCTCCTCTTATACCGTACCTAACGAAAACAAACCAATCAAATCAAATTTGACACAGTTACAATCATTAACAAGGTAATTACAATCCAAAAATGAAAATATTCACAGCCGCAAAAATAAATTAAAAAAAGCAATGTGCTGTTGTGTTATGTTAGAAGATTTTTCAAAATTCAATTCTATATCCGCAACAGCTAAACGCAGCATAACAATCCGATTAGAAAAGAAAAATTTCAATAAATTAAAAAATTAGATAAGAAATAAATAAGCAAGAGCTCATCGTTTTGGAGGGAAGAAAGAAGAAGAACCTTGATTGAGGATTAGCTAGAGGTATCAGACGACGTCGTAGACGGATGTCATTCGAGACAAGGCCGTGGTGGTGGTGGCTATAGATTCCAAAACGATTCGTCTTCTCTCTCTCTCTCTCTCTCTCTGGTGCTCTCTGGTTCGGTGTGTTTCGTTTCGGGTACGGTGGTGGTGGTTGCAGCGTCTTTGAGATCTAAAAGTCTAAACGCAACGTGAGCGTTATTTTCTCTCCTGGTTAAGTGTCGAATCAAGCAACATCGATTTTATTTAACAGGAGTTTTTTATTACCCTAAAAAAGAGAAAATTAAATAAATAGGTCTTTGTTTGGTTATGGGTGAGTGACGGTTGTGTGTGGTTTGGTGTTTATTTATTTGAACGCGCACCAACGTCTGTACATCGTGGTGGGGAAAACTTGAAATGGATCCTCATTTCCGTACAAATTCGGCAATTTTTTTGTTCACTTCGAGTACTCCATTATGGTTTGTTTAGGAGTGAGAATATTTTTATTCGGAAATCACGACAGCTGATAATATGGTAAGAAATTAATTTTTTTAAAAATGTTATAAAAAAGTTATTTAGCATGAGGAAAGTTATACTTCATTAAAACAAAGTTATACTTCATTAAAACAGTTTATCAAAAGAAACAATTCTTTTCTATTTTTATTTTATGGTGATGGTGGTTGGTAACAGTGTTGGTGATAGTGGTAGTGGTGATAGTGGTGATGGTGATAGAATGGTTGGTGATGGTAGACAATGGTAACATTGGTGGTGGTGGTAGTGGTTGTAATGGTGGCAATGGTGATGGTAATGGTTGTGACGATGGTAGTCGTGGTTGGTGACGGCGGTGTCGGTGGTGGTATTGGTGGTGGCGACAATGGTAGGAGTGGCATGGTGGTGGTGGTGGTGGTGGTTGGTGACAATGGTGATGGTAGTGGTGATGGTGGTGGCGGGGGTGGTGATGGTAGTGGCGAGAGTGGTGTAATGGCGGCAATGGTGACGGTAATGGTTGTGACGATGGTGGTGGTCGGTGGCGGCGGTGTCGGTGGTGGCTGCAGCAATGTTGGTGGTGGTTGGTGACAGTGGTGGTGATGGTAGTGGTGGTGTTGTTGTGGTGGTGGTAGTGGTCACGATGGTGGCGGTGGCGTGGTGATGGCGATGCTGGTGGCGGCGACAGTCGTTGCAATGATGGTGGTGATGGTTGATGGCAATAGTGGTGACGGTGACATGGTGGTAGTGATGGATGGAGGTGGTGACGATGGTGGTGGTGGGATCGTGGTGGTGGGCGTGGTCACGACAGCACTAGTGGTACGAAAGCGGTGACGACGACGATGGTGGCGGTGGTCGTATGATGATGGTGGTGGTGGTGATGATGATAAAGATGGAGAGTGGTCGAGAAAGATAAGTGTTTCTCATTTTGTACCCAGAAACAAAAAAATAGAAATTTTTTGATTTTTTTTTTCCCAAAACAAAAATTAATCCGGTTCATCCGGGAACAAAAAAATCAACCGATTTTACCAAATGAGTTTTTTGTCCATTTCTGTTCCGGAACAGAAATTAAAAAATAATTGATTCCGGGAAGGTTGTCATGCGCACTCTTACAATCTATTTTAATTTACAACCATAATCTTAACCGTTGATTTACGCCAATCAACGGTTATCGTTTATTGCGAATTAATAATTAATTAATAAATTTAATTTACGAAAATAATAACCGTTGATTTATGGAAATCAACGGTTAAGATTTTGGTTGTAAATAAAAATATGTTATAAGTATAACCTTCCTCATCTAGCAGATCAAAATATTTTCCAAAAACTTGGATTAATTTTTCTGATATTATATTTTTTTATTGTTTCTGATATTATATTTGATTGGTTGAAAATATTATTAAAAAAGTGTTATATTTTCCATTTTTGGGAATCCAATAATACCACTCTCTGATTGATATTGTTGAATGATATTTTTGATTGAATTTTGCTCACAAAATAAAATTTTAAAAAATCATATTTTCGAACAAAATTTCAAAAATATTTTGATAACTTAGATTATTACCTTTAATTTGCCAGAAATTTAAACAAAAATCATCTACGAAACATCCCTAGTTTTTTAATCGAGAAACAAACTTCGTGATTGGTGTCCTCCACACGAAGCTACCATGTGTCCATATGATACTAGTATATTATGACTCCTCTACTTGCGTGGCACGAGTAGGCCTAAGATACCCTATTAATCTCTTATTAATGTCAAATATAATTTATTAACCGTTTATTCTTGTGTAATTAGTATACATTATTTAATAATGGTTGATTCTATTTGCATTAAACATTTCTCATTTCTAATAAATTAGAAGTATTAAAAAGTAAAAACAATTAGAATCAGCTGCTAATAAAGGCTATAAGAGTTTTTAAACTTATACCAATATAAGTTAGAAAAAATTGTCTTTGAAAAAAAATTACAATTTTTTTTTTATATAAACCTAAAATTTCTATTTTGTGCGAGTTTCACAGCTCGTGTTAAGGAAATCTCATGGATTTAAATCGCATATTAAAAATAGAAAATTAAATAGGGGGACTTTCTAAATTAAAATGGAATATAAAATTGAAGTGGAAATTTTTAAATAAAATATCCAACCAAAGATCAAGATTCCTAGGACATCTTTCATTGGATAAATAGATATCAAATTCGTGATTGAACTCAATTGAATCGGGATCCTCGACGATCGCCTAGTGTTTGGTCAAAAAATGATGTTTCTACTCATACAATTGCAGAGAATTAACTTATAGGATTAATGAATCTTGCCATCAAATCTAATGATCAGTCTCTTTCCATAATTGCAATCGCATATCTTAGATTGAATATCCACAATCGCGCGGTATCAATATGAGTTAGAAAAAGAAACAAATTTGAATAAAGAATATGCACAACTCCTCTAGACTCTTCCATGGAATCAATTACCATTAAAGGATGCTTAGCCTAGCATGACTAAGATAAACACAATTCAAAATTAAAAAGAGGAAAAAGAATAAGAGATGAAGAGTAGAAAAATGTAGATTGATCCTTTAGAGAAAAGCCGCCAAGGCAACAAGTTTCCTAAACAAACCATTTTAAACCCATCCAAACTGGATTAAGGTTCAACTAATGTCGGCCCATAATAAAAATTAAAATAGAATTAAAACTAAACAAATGGTCTTGGGCCTAAATAGAACTGAGTTCTAATTACAAATTTAAATCAATGAAATTACAGCAACTCATTTTTGATTTGGGCTAATTTTGACCATCTTTCTCTCCGAACTGGGCTTTCTTGTCTTCATAGCATTTATAGCCCTCTGAGTTATCTTTAAAATGCAATAAAAATGGAGTCAAACGGACACCTGGAGTGATATATGATCAAAATACTAAAGTAACGTAAAGTTAGAGATTAAGAACAAAAATAAATTATACCCAATAAATAACCATAAATCTAATTTAACCAAAAAGACCATTATTTTCATTCGAAATACTCATAAAATACTAATCAAGAGTGATAAATAAGTGCAATAAAATATCCATTATCAAATTTCCCACATTTATCTTTTTGCACTCCTGAGCAAAATCAAAACTCAAAACAAACAAAAGCAAAAACTAAAAGATTAACCTATCCTTTCTAAGAATTGTCAAGAAGACAGAGTTTGAATATAGATCACAGAACTTCAACAGATCAAACCAGTCAAAACATAAATTTCTTCATCTCAAATTTACAGAACATGTTAATTTCAAATGATATAGCTGATAATGCAAAATGGTCTCCTAGATGCTCTCAAGTGTATGGGTAATTAAGTGTGTCACTCTAATTATACTCAATAACAAAAATTTATCACCTATACACA
Organism: Gastrolobium villosum; assembly: GCA_032173675.1. Classification (NCBI taxonomy): domain Eukaryota; kingdom Viridiplantae; phylum Streptophyta; class Magnoliopsida; order Fabales; family Fabaceae; genus Gastrolobium; species Gastrolobium villosum. The sequence continues at coordinate 41,610 of JAVKPL010014586.1, forward strand.
TATAAAATATGTATAGCCTATATGGATTCATGTAAGGAGCAGAGGGAAAAAAATATGAGCCCACATACTTTCATATATATGTAAGAGATAAAATTATATTCTCTGATATAAGAAACATTAAACCCAAAAAATAAAAATATATTATAAAAGTAATTTTTTGTTAAATTTATCCAAATGTACTTTTTACTTTATAATACTGAGACTAGACCATTCAAATTATCTCAAGTTTGATTTATTCATTTTTAATCTCTCTTTTTTATACATATTTTTTATCTTTTTTTTTGGTAATCATATTTTTTTTATCTCTAATTAAGACTAGTTTATGCAATAAAGTTTTTTTTTTAATTTTTTAGGAATCAACAAACTCTAATTGCTCTACTTAAAAAAATAATAATATAAATCAATGATTCATATGTTTAATTATATATTTTCGGTAGATTGTTAGATTATATTAAATCCTTTTATTATTTATATATGCATTTCAAAGTTAAAGCATAAATAATAAAAATATGTCTTAAATGACTCATATATTATTTTTTGAAAAAATCATCTGAATGATAATTTTAAAACTAAGCTGCAATAATTTGATTTTATATATTTCACTAAAACATTATTTTCATAAAATTATTTAATACAAACTATTTTCGTGCTACACACAAATAGAGTACTAGTTTTTAAAAAACTTCAAAAAGTCATTGTTTTTTTATGTATATTCACTAATTTATTAATTAAAGTGTTATAAAACGAGCAAATAAAAAAGTGTTTTTAATATTTATTTAACTAAAAAGTCACGTGATCTTTAGTCTCACTAAAATTCAATGTAGTCATAACCTTACTTTAGATACAATCCCATTTCGGAGAAGTTTTTTCTTAGATTACAATTTCTTAAACTGCCTTCAGGTAGAATAAGTAAATATTTAATTAATTATAAATTTTATTTTTTATGCAAACTTAATTTAATATAATTTTAAAAATTACAACAATATATAAAGGAGCATTTGAAAAAAATAATTAAAAGTGTTAATAATATTGATAAATGAATAATACATAACAAACAAAATGTCAGAGAGCCCTCGTGGGTTTTAATTCATTAGGGAAGGTGAGATTAAACAACCTTATCACCCTGTTTTTTTATTTTAATTTTTAATTTTATTGCGACCATATGATACCAGGCTAACTTACGTGTATTTAAACTAATAACGTCATAATTACGAAATTTATAAGACTTTCTTATTACTTGTCTTTGAAGTAACTGGCCTTAGAAAATTATATACTATTAAATTAACCTTTTATAGTTATATTTATTCAATATTTAATATTTAAAAAAATTATTATTATTATTATTTTTTTTTTTTGATAACATTGTACTTAAGATTTAGGTGTCAATCATTCCTAAATCATTTGGTACACGAAAACAAATTGTTTATGGCCAAGTGATGAAAAAGAGGAAAGGAAGTGACTAGAGGCCGAGCTCGTGGGGTTTTGGCTCTTGGAAATTTCTACAATACTATTGTCTTACTCTTTTTTCTATACATCTCTGCAATACAAATTAAACACATATACTGATTAATAACATGAAAAAGAAAAAAAAAATATAAAAATAAGTGTTTAATTTTCAATGGCAGTAGTACATACTATTACTATATCAAAGATGAGCTTGTGACTCTGATGAGACTTAACTTTTAAGCAAGTGATGAAGTGGTTAAATGGGATTGTGGAGTCATCATCACCATGTGATTGCTTCAAAGTTCAATGAGATGCCCACAACATGATATTATTTAAACGAGTTTCTAATGACAATTTAAGCATGAAATCGATAACTCAAAATCATTACAGCTTAATCTTGTGTCTCGAAAGCTATCTTCGTTGTATCATCATGTTTTAGAATGAATTAAAGGAGAGGTAGAAAAATTATACGTTAGAGATATTAATATAAAATTATTAATATTGATATTACTTAGAAACTTAAGCTTTAGATTGAATTAATTTTTTATTAGATATTATAATTTATGATTAAACGGTCATGAGTGCAAACTCACCCTTCTTATAAATTAAGAAGAAGAAAAATAAAATAAGTTGTAAGTATATATTTTAACTAATATAAAATTTTTTACAGAGAGATAGACATAAAAAATGAAAATTTTAGAAAAATTGAATGATTTTTTTAATTTAAATTAAAAAAATCTTGTGTCTATTTATCTCCTAAGATGATATAATTTTATATTATTTAAAATGATAAATATTTTTTCTAAAAAAACAAACAAGTAAATGTTTGTAAATTAAACGAGCTAGGCCCTGGGAAATAATTGAAAGCCCAAGATTGGAATTGTTGGGCTTGGGTGTGTCTACTTTCTAGGTATTGAAGCTTAATCGCATTGAAGCTAGGGCTACGATTTGAACGTGTCGTATTTTCCAGCATAACAATCCTGCAAGGCTTCTGGTCTTGTTTGGGCCTCATTAAAAATCTGGAAGTTACTTTGACCAAAAGGAAAAACATGGCTTCAAAGTTTAAACAAGAAAGCCCAAAGCCCATGTAACCATCCAACAATATTACCAATGAACAAAAAAAAAAGGTAATTTGGTAACGAAAAGAAACCCTTTCTGACAGAAGATACAATAACGGGAAAATTGTTGTGATTTTAAATGACATAAAGTTATGTTATTTTAAGATAGATAGACACAAAATAATATATTTTTTTTATTTAAAATTTATATTAAAAAAAACTCACTCACTTTCTCCCCATGATTTTCATTTCATGTGTCCATCTCTCTCCTAAAATGACTTAACTTATGTCATTTAAAATGACAAACCTCCGAGAAAACCATTCATAGGGTAACCGTCATTAAGAATGTAAATTAGACGGCACTTAAAACGGTTTTATTTTAAAATAAAAGTTTTAAGTAATTAAAAGTTATCTCATTTTAAAATCAACACATATCTTTTTCGTTTTTTTTGTTTGACACAGAAACACATATCTTTAGTTCTAATGAATACTTTCTGTTATAGAAGATAATACTATAAATACCAAATCATGGTAATTTAATTAGGATATGACATAAGTTTGATTCTCTCTTCCTATCTTTTGGAGGAGTTTCAAGCCTTAATTTTTTAACCCAACTCAAACAAAATTGCTTCACATAAAGGATACTCATGATTTATAAAAAAAATGATACTATAGTCTAATTGCAAATAAAACTATGGGACAGGTTACTTTACCTACTCCTATTCTGCCTACCAGTGCCTACCCCACTCAACACCGTCAGATTACAATCTCATCCGACGGTACATGTTTGACAAATAAAAGAAACCCTTTTTTCTTTTTCTTTTTTTTCCTCCCTTACTGCTACACCCTTTCTCTCCCCACCCCTTTCTCTCTTCCTCGACATTAAGACGACCATCAAAGAAAAAGGGTTCCTCCAAAAAAAGAAAAAACATATATTCGATAAATATTCGATAAAAAATAAAAAAGAACGAAAAACAGGAACAAATCGACGACCATCAAACGTGAGGAATTCTTAGGGTTCATGGAGCTGGTCTCACTTAATTCTAATAAGACTATGGCGTGATTGAAGGATACCATAGCTGTCGCTTTCGGTAAAGGAGGTGTGTTGGTAAGTTTTGATTATTATTTTTCATTCTTTCTCTTCGAAGGAATGATTTTCTTCTTCTTCAAGTTTTGATTATTTTTGTTGGTGATGAATGAGTGGAGTGCTTCAAGCAATGGTGATAATGTTAAAGCTGTGTTTATATTTTTGCTTCTACATGTATCATTTGGATGGAATCAAATAGAATAATTAGAATGTATGAACTCTTTCTCTCTTTTTTTTATTCATTTTTTCTTATCCTTCTTTTCTTTTTAAATTTTTATTCTTTCTTTGAAGTTGTTTCTTATGCATTAATTATATTAAGCTTTGATTTATGGCTAATATTTTTTCCAGCTTCCTTTAGAGTTCATGCCAATATATTTCCGTTCACTTATTTTCATATAAGAAAGAGATTCCTATAGAAAATTTTTGCCTGCATTGAGGCGGCCATGCAACTGAGATGTTGCGATGACATCATGTGATGTTGTCTATGTTTTAAAATGCTGTCTGATTATATACGAATTCTGTTTTTTTTAAGATCCATTTAGTGCATTATTATGTAATTTACCAACTTGTTATATACTTTTTTATAAAAGGGGAGCATGATTCTTTTCGGCTTCTAGTGTTAATGGAGAGTCCATCAGTGGATGACGATGGGGACTGCTATAATAAAGCAGTGAACTATACCTTGATGGTTACTTTGTATCCTTCAATCACCAACATTCTTTCAACTTTAAAGTAGCATTTGGCACATGGAAAGAACATAATAGAATGTTTTGTTCTCTTCTCCTTGATTCCACCTCTTTTAATGGAACCAAAATATATCACCCATGTAATATGTTTAGTTGAATGTATCTATCTCATTTGTAAAGATATCATGTTTGGATATTACAAATATGCATATTGAATTTATGAAGAATTACATTATCATGGTCTGAATTAAGATTGGTAGCACTAATTAACGGAACAACAGTAACTAGACTGTAATTAACTACTAACTATCAAGGAGACGGTGAACTGGGATCAGTGTGCTTGGAGGAGATACTTACAGCCACTGAACCACAAACAAGAGGCTTTGGTGTAGGGATTCTGAGACAACTTAGGCTACCGCCTGGGATCAAAGAGCACTCAGGTTGAGGTTTCTGCATGTCTCTTCCAGGAATGCAGTTAAGTGAGAAATCAAAACCCACATGCCTAAAGAAAAGCCTTGAGCATTGTTGGTTGAACCCAGAAGAGAAATTGTAAGCAACGGTTAGATTTGCAAGGCTTCTCAGAGAGCAGATTATATCTGATAACTCCCCAGAAAGTTTGTTTTGCGCCAAATTGAGAACTTCTATATCTTGCAGGCAAGATAATGTGTCTGGCAAATGACCCATCAGTGCATTGAAGCTCACATCCAGAACTTGCATCTCTGTGAAGAGCCCCACTCCTTCAGGAATGCATCCAGTTAGCTGGTTATTGAGGAACAAAAACTCCTTTATTTTAGAACCCATGAAGCCAAAACTTGCTCGGATGTTTCCACCTAACTTGTTGTTGGCTAAATTTATCACAGAGGCAGGGGAACTACCTAAATTTTGTGGAATTTCACTTTCAAATTGATTGTTGTTGAGAGATACTGCATCCAGATTCTTATTGAAGAGTTCTTGAGGAAGTGGCCCTGAGAAGTAGTTGAATCTGAGATCCAAGTAGATGAGGCTTGTAATCTTCTACTTTTAATCTTCCTGTAAAGCATATCATGCTAATTTAATTTGTTCTCTTCTCCTTGTAATCTTCCTTTGGTTGAATGTATCTATCTCATTTGTAAAGCATATCATGATTGTAAAAAAAAATTGGGATGGGAATCAAAATTCAAAATCTTCAGTTCGAATGTCACCAAGTTTATTTATTGATTGATATATACAAATCAAAGACTAACTGAATGTTAACATGTCACGATTCATGCCATTCTTCGCAACTGGGTATATGTAATTAGTTATTTTTTTTATTTTTAACTGTTCCTTTTATCGGATTATAATATAATTAAGTAAAGTAATGGTGCTAGCATACTGGTTTTTAATTCAGAGTCCCTGGTGGCAAAAATCCCAGTACACGATGAGAATGAACTAGATAAACCATATAATTCAAAACCATGTACTATTTTTTAATAATTTTCATTCAATCTTTGTTGTATCTTTCAAGGAATACTTAGCGCTTGTGTAAGTAACAACAAGAGCTTGTGTAATTTCATAATAGAAATCTGACAAAAACACTTGGGGCTTTCTCACCTTGAAAGAGAAGGCATATTTCAAGCTTGCATTACAAAAAAGGACAAAGCATACTATTCACTTTCTATTTTCTGATGGCCAATAACTTTTTACCTCTTGAAAGAGATGGCTAGACACAAAACCCTCTCCCAAGACTGTAAGATGCGCATTAATTGTTTTACTTCTAGCAAAATTCAGTCTGCATAATTACTAATGAAAGCAAATAGCTTCACTCACAACATATAAATTCAGTTTGCTAAGTTTAACCATTATATGCAGCCATCTCTCAAGGCAACCAAAGGTATAACCAGAAAACAACAATAAACTGGTTTCATTTTAACTCAGAAAATAACAAAAACCAGAAAACCAGAAACTATTTGTCATCTAGCTTTATAGTTAATGAGAAGTTCAAACTTATCTATAAGTATGTAATGAGCTTCCTGAACTTCATTTAAAAAAAGTATAAATAAAGAATTGAAACAACAACAAAAATCAATAATCAATGCTTATTTATTTCTTTGCAGGTGCGCTTATTATGTCCCCGTTTCTTGCAGTTTCCGCAAATACTGGATTGCTTTGTTGCTTCTTCAATCCCGCTACGAATCCTTTTCCGGCCTTTCGTCTGGGAAATGTTGGGATCTTTCAAGTTTATCATAGAAGAATCTTCGAGTTGAGAATTCAAGCACTGAATATCAGTATCCCCAAGGCCATTACTCCCCTCATATGTTGGAATCTTTTCAGCAGATATAGCAAGAGAATCAAGACCATCATAAATAAGTTGAAATGCTTCATCTGACCTGTGTGCAAGCTCAATAAGTCTATTACATTTAGAGCTTAGGTGAAGACTGTGGACGAATCCATCTCCATTAAGCAAACACATCTCTCTCTTTACTTAACAAATCATTTCCTTCCTTGCGCCAACGTCGCAAAATGAAGTGTTCTGGTATCTGCTCAACATTTTCAACAAAAAAAATAGCAAGAACATGTCGACATAGTATTCCCATGAACTCAAAATAAAGACATGAACACCTAGATTCTCTACTTTCCAACTTAATCTCAACTGTTGCTGAATCTTTTATGTCTCTTTTATTAAAAACTCGATATGAAACCCATTCACCATCAGTTTTAAGTTTCTCCTTGGAGAAACTTAGGATATGAGAGAGCTCAGTAACGAACTTTACATAAATTGCACGTGTATACACTTGTGCCGCATGCTCCTCCAATAGCATATTGAATTGCAAGCGTCTTTCTTTGTGCATGGACTCAAAATTTTCCTTTTTCAATGACTCGTATCGAGTATCTACTGCTTGGTTGTATTTCTCCACAAATTCCTTCAATGTAGTGCCAGATGTAACAAAATCATCAAAGAATGCATTTATGCTTTCGCTGCGCTGAGTAGTGTGCATACCAGCAAAAAAAATGGAACGGTTAAATATTGGTATCCAAGACGATCTAATTGAATAAAGTGAATGCATCCACTCATTCCCAATAAGATGATACTCAACAATAAGACGATGCCAGCTGTCTTCAAATTCTTGAATACTATTGGACTTATAGATACAATCATTGAATTCCTTCTTGAAAGACCCATGGTCTTGGTACACATGTGACAACTTCTCTGGAAACTTTCTCATAATATGCCACATACAAAATCGATGTTTTGTATTTGGAAAAACTTTGGATACTGCATTGGTAATTGCCTTGTCCTGCAAGTTCACCTACATGTGTAAGTATGAAATCACTAATATATGAAACAATTCAAAATACGAAATTAAATTGATTATACCTGGTCAGTAATTATTGCACATGGATGTTTCCCATTCATTGCTCGAAGCCATTCCTCAAATAGCCACATAAAAGTATCTTCAGTTTCATCTTTTAATAAAGCACAACCAAACAAGATTGACTGCAAGTGGTTATTCACACCAACAAAGGGTCCAAAAGGCAATGCATATTTGTTAGTCCTATATGTCGTATCAAAAGTGATGACATCACCAAAAAGCTCATATGCATGTCTGGACCTCGCATCAATCCAAAAAAAACTTTCCATACGATCCTCATCGTCATACTTGATCGAATAAAAGAATTTTAGATTCATTGATTGTTGTCTATTACAATAACGTACCACGGCTTGTGCATCACCAACGTCATATATTTTCCTCCTTACATTTTTCATATGATTATAACAATCTCGACTATCAAACAATAAATCATGGCCTCTGAGGATGGTGGCCACCTTTCCAGTGGGCAAGCCTGATTCATTGAATTTTTCAACTAATGATCTAGCAACATTAGGCATTTGCCTATATGATCTTATATATGGAACACTCTTCGGAGTAACCAAACCATGATTATGGTTGTCGTCAAAATATGTAATTCTCCACATTTTTGTGTCTCCATTCATAGAAGCCTTGAGACAAGCTTTACACCCTATGCGTGATGATGATGTATTCCTTGATTTGGTTTGACATACTTCACCAAAATTGTTTGTCTTCGGTTTTGGATGACCCTCTCTAGCACATGTTAGCTTCATGTAATTCGTCTTGGTTTGTCGTGCCCGGATTCCAAAACCTTTTGTCATACCAAATTCTTTGTACAAGTCTATTACATCTTTCCTTTTAGGAAATTCCATTCCAACCTCAATTGAAATATCAATATTCTTTGTCGGTGTCAACGGATGGACATTTGACATACTATTAATTAAGTCCTTCTGCATGCACTCTTCCATTTCATGAGGCATGTCATATTCAATCTCATCACTAAAGTCAATGTAATCTGTTGGGTCATCATCAATATCTCCAAGTTGTGTAAAATTGGTCCCTTTATCATCCATCTGGCCTCTTATATTTCTGATATGTTTATGGTTCCTTTGAATCACACCTCAGAGTAGCACGTTGTCCTGTAAAGAAATTCAAGCAATATTTAAAAAAATCCAAAGCAAAACCACAATCCAAACAAAAAAAGAGAAAAATCTGCAGAAGAAAAGAACTGAACATGTAGTTCCCAATAACAAATACAACAATACAAAACCCAGAAGCACTAACCAACCCCATGATTTATTAATAAAAAATTGAAGAAAAAAAACATGGTATGATAACCAAACATAAACAATTCAAACTGCAAACAATTCTATATACGCTAAAAAAAATACTGAGTAATCAAAACTCAATTGAAAAAAAAAATAGTATGATAACTTTGTTTGATATTGATGCTTTCTTCCCTTTTAACATAATAGGATAGCGACATGATGGATGTTTCGTTGGAAAAGGTTGATGGAAAGAAAGAGAACCAACGTTCAATCGTGTTGCTGTGCATCATGGAAAGAAAGAGAACCAACCTTCAATCGTGTCGCTATACATCAGCGTCAAGCAAACGAACCTTCAATTGGCACTTAGTTGCAAGTGAGGAAGCTAAATTAACTGCCAAAAAATGATTTGAAACAACACTCCACTCATTCATCACCAACAAGAATAATCAAAACTTGAAGAAGAAAAAAATCATTCCTTCGAAGAGAAAGAATGAAAAAAAATAATCAAAACTTACCATCCCACCTCCTTTTGGTATCCTTCAATCACACTATAGTCTTATTAGAATTAAGTGAGACCAGCTCCATGAACCCTAAGAATTCCTCACATTTGATGGTGGTCGATTTGTTCCTGTTTTTCGTTCTTTTTTATTTTTTATCGAATATTTATCGAATATGTGTTTTTTCTTTTTTTGGAGGAACCCTTTTTCTTTGATGGTCGTCTTACTGTCGAGGAAGAGAGAAAGGGGTGGGGGAGAGAAAGGGTGTAGCAGTAAGGGAGGAAAAAAAAGAAAAAGAAAAAAGGGTTTCTTTTATTTGTCAAACATGTACCGTCGGATGAGATTGTAATCTGACGGTGTTGAGTGGGGTAGGCACTGGTAGGCAGAATAGGAGTAGGTAAAGTAACCTGTCCCTAAAACTATTTATGTCTTAAATGGGATAACACTTAGAACAAGAAGAGACTTAACTGTTCCTTTATTTAAAGTGTGTTTTTTTTTTCAAGGACATACACTTATGTCCTTTTAAAAGAGATAAGAGAATAAATTATGATTTTATGCCTTGTTTATTGTAGAAGTGTTTTTTTTTACAAAAGTTAAAGATATTTAGATTTTTAAAAAAATATGGTTTTTTATTTCTGTTTTTTTAGAAGCTACAACTTTTAGCTTCTAAAAAAATAGATTTTTGGCTTTTTTCATGATTTCTACTTTTTTTGAAAGCAGGCATCCAGACAAATTTGTTCTTAAGAATGTTTTTTTCTTCTAAAAAAAATAATTTTAGGAGAGAAAAAATTCACCTAAAAAGACTATTATTTTAAACGACAAATACTAAATCCTTATTTATAATATGAAAAATCCACAAAAAAAGTGTAATGAAGTACCATAGATTTCGTATTAAAAAAACAAATATTGAATGATTTTTTTTACCTCTGAACGTACACATGGTATTCGGTAGTCCGTTTCCAAAAGAATGAGATAGAAAAAAAGAAAAAAAGCTACGATTCATTCCAAACAAACGTACACTTGTATTCAGTACTCAGTACTGTACTTAATACGGTTCATTTCATCTCCAACTCAATCCCAACTACCAGCCACGTCACAAAGAGGCATCTCAGATGAAAGTTCTATTCTACCCACTAATCACAACAGAATAACATAAAGTTGTTAATTAGTTTTTTTGTTAGAATTAGTTATTCAGTTAGAGTTATTTCTTTCTCTTCTTTTACTTTGTTTCTTGATAGATGAACTTCTGTTTTTGTTGTATATATAACACTGTAAACAGTAGCCTTGGGTGTAATTTTTACTACTGAAGAATACAAAGATGAAGTTTTCTTCTCCATCTCTCATGAGCTCTTTTATGGTATCAGAGCTATTCATCCTAACACCTCCACTGATCTTGCTATTCATCCTAGACGTTCCACACGCCTTAGAACTGCCCCTACTTACCTTAGTGACTATCATCACAGTCTATCCAATGTTCACACTTCACAATCTTCTTCAGGTACATCTCTTAAACCTTCTCCTTTATATCCTTTATCCAATGTTATTTCCTATGACTTTTGTTCCTCTTCATACAAAATTTTTTGTCTCAGCATCACCACACACACAGAGCCACGTACTTTTTCTCAAGCTGTTAAATCCGAAGAATGGCAAACAGCCATGAATAATGAGCTTTTGGCACTAGAAAAGAATAATACCTGGACTGTTGTTGACCTTCCTCATGGCAAGGTACCCATTGGATGCAAATGGGTATACAAGATAAAGTATCGAGCTAATGGAGAGATTGAACGATACAAGGCTCGTCTTGTAGCTAAGGGCTTCACTCAATTGGAAGGTGTCGATTATTTTGATACCTTCAGCCCTGTAGCGAAACTGACATCTCTGCGTATTGTCTTAGCATTAGCTGCTGCAAAAGGGTGGTTACTTGAACAGCTGGACGTTGATAATGCCTTCTTACACGGTGACTTATTTGAAGAAGTTTACATGGCTATTCCCCAAGGTCTATCAGGTGCAGATTCTGGACAAGCTTGCCGACTCAATAAGTCGTTATATGGCCTCAAACAGGCTAGTAGGCAATGGTATGGCAAGCTCTCATCAGCCCTTTTGTCCCTTGGCTATGTTCAATGCCAAGCTGATCACTCAATGTTCACTCATCAACTTGGTTCCTCTTTCACTATTCTCTTGGTATACGTTGATGACATCGTTCTTTCTGGCAACTCTTCTACAAAAATTGCTCGTGTTAAATCATATCTTAATGATCAGTTTCGAATCAAGGATCTTGGTCCTCTTCGATACTTCTTGGGTCTTGAAGTCTCTCGATCATCCAAAGGTATTCACTTAAATCAACGAAAGTATGCTTTGGAGATCATTGATGACATGGGCATGCTTGCTGCTAAGCCATGTAAAACTCCTATGGAAGCTGGTTCTCATTTGAGTCATGCTCATGGTACCCCACTCCCAGATCTATCTGCCTAGCGTCGTTTAGTTGGTCGCCTCTTATACTTAACCACTACACGACCGGACTTATGTTTTGCTGTTCAACAGTTCAGTCAATTCATCTCTCGTCCGCTTGATGTACATCACCAAGCTGCAATTCGTGTCTTACGATACATAAAGGGTGCCCCAGCTTCTGGTTTATTCTTCCATGCTAATTCTGATGTGCATGTTAGAGCTTTCACTGATTCGGATTGGGCTTCTTGCCCAGATACTCGTCGCTCGATCACTGGTCTTTGCATCTTCATCGGTTCCTCTCTGGTTGCATGGAGATCAAAGAAGCAATCCACGGTCTCTCGTTCTTCATCCGAAGCTGAATACAGAGCTATTGCCACTCTTACTTGCGAGCTCCAGTGGTTGCAACACTTGTTTACTGATCTTCACCTCCCATGGTCGAAGCCAGCTTCAGTCTTTTGTGACAACAAATCGGCGATATATTTAGCTCATAATCCTGCCTTCCATGAACGTTCCAAGCATATTGAAATAGATTGTCATGTCACTCGTGAGAAAATCGTTTCTGGCTTGTTACGTTTGCTTCCTGTTCGTTCTTCTGATCAGTTAGCCGACACCTTTACGAAACCGCTTCCTCCTGCTGCTTTCTCCGCTGCTCTTGTCAAGTTGGGTCTTGTGAATCCTCACAGTCCCACTTGTGGGGGGTAATACGGTTCATTTCATCTCCAACTCAATCCCAACTACCAGCCACGTCACAAAGAGGCATCTCAGATGAAAGTTCTATTCTACCCACTAATCACAACAGAATAACAGAAAGTTGTTAATTAGTTTTTCTGTTAGAATTAGCTATTCAGTTAGAGTTATTTCTTTCTCTTCTTTTACTTTGTTTCTTGATAAAATGAAGTTCCGTTTTTGTTGTATATATAACACTGAAAACAGTAGCCTTGGGTGTAATTTTTACTACTGAAGAATACAAAGATGAAGTTTTCTTCTCCATCTCTCATGAGCTCTTTTAGTACTTCAAATGGATAAAAAAGAGAGAGTTAGAGATGCAATAATTTCATTAATTATGATTCATGTTCTCAGAGAATAATATAAAGAGTTTTGTAAGAGTTACGTTGTAGGAAAAATGATTGTGTTATGTTATAGATATTCGTTTTGCGTGCCAGTTTTTTTGTTTTGCTGCGGGCCTCACAAAATGTTGTGCATGTAGGAAAATTTTTGTGCTCATGTTAAATGATAGATAATAAACCCTAATATAAATTATTAAATAGATATTTATTTAATAATTTAAATTTTTGGATTTAATTAGTTATTTATATGATAATAGAGTTTCATATTTCGGGTTTGATCCTCATCGCTCCATCATTTTCTTTATGAAATTTCTTAGCACAAGCATCTACCTTTCAAATTCAATGTACTATCTTGTGAGGAGTTATGTTAAAGTATAATACAAGCTATTAAAAACACTATCTCCAATAACTTAAAATTTTAGATTGAATTGACTTTTTACCATGAACATAAGCCCATAATGTTTGACTTAAAGAAATTGTAATCAACACGGAAAAGAATATATAACTAAAAGAAAAAGTTCAGTTGGGAATATATATGGGGTAATATTACTCTCAAACAATGGGATAAAAAAAATGTCTCCTACATACTCGACCAAGAATGGGACTCTTCAAGAGAGGAGGAAAAGAAAAAAAAAGCAGCGTGATTAGCAATAGATGTGTAAAAATGAAATAAAATAATCGCGTATGTAGGAATGTGAAAGAAAAAATTGTACCATTACTCTCAAGTCTAAAGCAAGTAAATTTTATTTTTCCTACACACTTGATCAAGAGTGGGCCCATTAGGAGAGAAAAAAATAGTAATGTGATTATCATGGATGTGCATGAGAAAGAATTTTCTCGTATTGCTTGAAAAGAATATTGCCCTTGGAACAAATTATTGCCCTTTATTAAACTCACAAATTGTAACTCGAGGAATTACAACACAACTTTGACTGCACTTTAAATTAAAATTCACTCACCAATAATAAGAAATTTAAGATGTTGAAAGACAATGCAATGCTCTTGGGATTTAAGATGTGCCTATTGGCAAAACGACCGTATTAGCAGTATTTTACAAATGTATCTAACTCAAAGCATATTTGAAATGTATAATCAGATTACAGCAGTTAAACGCGTCAAAATATATGATGAGATCAGTTCCATCGTATTACGTAACGTGATTGCATGCCACGTCGGATGTTTCCACCACTCCTGTGACACGTATGCCACTTGTCACGTCACCATTTGTGATGTGGTGTAGTCACGCCACATAAACTGACGAGATTGGTGCGCTGCAGGCCCATATGGCATGAACCCGCCACGTTACTTGATGAGATTGGTGCTGCACAATTCTGACGTAGTGCAGTCCCGCCACATAAAGTGACGAGGTTGGTGTAGCCTGCAAGATTGGTACTACAACGTCTAATCAACATTAGTCTCATTGGTGAAGTTGATGAGAATAGTGTCGGTGCCCATGAGCTTTGCGTGGTGCAAGTACCAGTAACAAGTACAAATACCAGTAGCAAGTATATGCTAGTCCCTTTACTGACAGTTATGATAATACTTGTTCAAATTTGGTATATATAGACCCTCCTAATCTGAGAATGAATTGCTCAACATGTTGTAGTTTACTTACATGTTTCTATTTTTGTATTTGATATTTACACATTAGTGCTTTATGTTGCTGCATGCCAAATTGCAGCATACATCGATCTAGTTGGTGCATCTCGACAAAGTGGAACACAAGTATAGGTGTCATGGCCCTCCACATGTTCTGCATGTGAGGATCTGCACCGATAAACTCATAGTCAGTGTCCTTATATGGCTCCCACACAACCTATAAGAAGCAATTTTTTGTAAGCCACTTGGACGAGAATTAGTATCGTTTAAAAAACAATCATGGTCGTTTCATCATTCTTACATTATCTCGACCCATTTGATCAAGCTTTATCCGGTAATCCCTCAGGTGAAATTGGCGTCGCCGCAAGACCACATTAATAAACCTACAAAACATAATACAACAAAAAACACAAATGAATGAAGGGAAAACCATAGAAAATATTTCAAATCTCAAAGCAAAATCATGTTTTTATTTACCATCGTCGATAGTGATCATTTGGGTCAATGAGTAGTGGAATGAGTGGTGCTATGGTAGGAAATTTGCTCCATGCCCATATCTGCAATAACAACGTACATCTCCCAATATCTTTTGCCCCCGAAGATGTGGCATGACGTAGCTCACAAAAAAGTATTGCGAGAACTGCAGACCCCAGCTGTATGTACGAGTACGCTCAAAGTCCTCATCTAATAATTGAATTTATCGAATGTCATTTTAAATAAAATGACTATATTTTGATAATTTTTTTATCTTTTATCTTATCAATAATTTTTTTTTCTTAAATATAAAAAATTGCTAAATATTTACCAAAACCATTCATTTTACTTTAAATGAAATAAAATTATATATATATATATATATACACGATTTTCCCGTAAAAAAATGACATCACCATTGCAATTGATTCCCAAGTACTAGCCAAACATTCATCGCGTAGAAATAGAACTCAAAAATAAGCATAAACAAAAGGAAATATTACTCTCTTTTTACATAAGTTATCTTTTCATTCATCCGTAGAAATTAAAAAAAAAAAAAAAAAGCATAAACAAAGAGAAATATTACTTCGATTTTCGTATCTCATTTTTTTCTTTTTCTTTTTTTCTTTTTTCTTATAATGGTGGGATCCACCTATTTTCTCTCTACAACATAAGATAACCATCTTATGTTAAATGAGACTAATAAAACCCATAAACAAATGAACACTCGAGTCACCTAATTTGAGATTGCAACCACAATCATTTATGTATTAATCATTAAAATTAATATGCCAAAACAGTGTTAAACAAAATAATTTATTTATTTTATTGGCCATTTTGACAGCTGAGTTTACGAACCCCCTGAGTGGCGATTCATGCTCATAAACTTTACTATTTAACAACTTTCATTTGTTTAACCTTAGTGCTTTATTCACATAAGTATTCAACAATTGATTTTTATAGAAAAAGCAAACATAGATGTGGAATCTTCATCATGCTTGGAGTTGCAACTTGCAAAGGGTCCAATACCAATACTTAATTACCTAGTGCACAATAAATAATGTTCCTTAGTTAATTATGAATCATTTAGGTCAAGTTCTTAGAACAATTTTAAAATATCATAAACATTTACTTTTATGTTGAGGTGGACAAACGACAAATACAAAACGGAAGCTCCTATCGATTAATTATTATTATTTTAAATAACAACTAAGTTAGACTTTGTGCCTGAGATTCTGATGTGATTTTTAAGAATCTTGAAAACGTAGCAGGATAACTCAGAAATTGCATTAAAGAATAAGGGGTCCTCTTAAACACCGCATAGAAGTTGATATTTGTTTTTATTCTCCAAATTATACGAAAATAGGAATCAAATCCTATTTAAAAAAACAAGACAGAAGGAGAAGGAATCAAATCATCAATCATATCCTTTGTATTGTTGTTTAGTGGCATAAATTAACCGAATAATCAATAAAAGATTGTAGCCATTTTCCCTTTAAGGTGAATTTTAAGACACACTCGAAATGACACAACTTCGATAAACATAAGTCCTAATTTTTTTTAATGATTTTAATGTGTGTGGTAAAAAATAAATATAATATATATATCTATATATATAAAATAAAATATGCAATTTAAAAGTTTATCTTATGGCTATGCAATTGCATAATATTTGTTAAACTTAAAAAACAATAAAGATTTTTTTCAAAAATAAAGTACTTCTATGCCCAAAATAAGATTTATTTTGAATTGTAGTTTTTTAAATCAAGTATTACATAATTTATTATATGACACCGTGCGCTATTGTGCTATTACCCATGTCTCTTCTTTTTTTATCATAGGAGAAAACATAGAATAATTATCCTCCAATGTCAACGTTTAAAAGCAACTATATATGTATTTTTAAAATTACGAAACAATGCCTTTGTAATAAACAAACACAAAACTTTATGAACCACATACATATTCACGGGCAGACACAATAATGTTGACTTTCTGTGTTTATTAATGGGATTTGATTCATGTTATTGTGCATATGATAAAGACTAATCCATAGAATATAAATATAAAGACTAATCCTTAAGACAAGCTTTAATTATTTTATTTGGCTAAGCCCCTAATATCGCGTGGTGTACTTTTTTTACCAATTTATGAATGTGGACTTCAATAGAAAGATAATTTTGTCGACTAATAAATTTGGATTTGGATCAAGTGAATGATTAAAATACAACGTTCTTCGCGATATACAGATCATAAAAGAGTTATTTGAGAGATTTTGCAGGATTTATTCTCTCACCTAAAAGTTCACATGCTCAAGTCAAACTATATAATTAGAGTATGAATATTCTTACTACCAAAATCTTCTAATACCAACTCACTACCTATCTAATCACCATTGGATCAACATTTTCTCTTTTTTCAAAAACTTTTTAGCATTCTCTCTCTTTGATTCAATGGTGATTAGATAGATAGTGAGTTAGTAGTAGAAAAATTTAGTAGTAAGAATATTCTTCCTCGTATAATTATATATAATAATATTCCTTGAAATGCTCCTTATTTCATATTGACCCTGTGGGTGTGGAATTGAAAAATCTAAAAACACTGAGTGATAAAATATAGAGTTATGTTGATATAGAGTGTATTTATGCAAATTTAAGAGTTCACAATAAATGAGAAATTATTATCTAAAAATGACTCATGTTATCAATTGATGGAATACTTCATATGCTTATATTATCAACTAAGTTATATGAGTAAGTTTATACTTACAACATTTTTTTTTACAACCATATCTTAACACCGTTGATTTTCGCCAATCAACAATTATCATTTATTGTGAATTAATAATTAATTAATTAGTTTAATTTACGAAAATCATAACCATTAATTGGCGGAAATTAACAGTGTTAAAATATGGTTATAAAAAAAAGTTGTAGGTATAACCTACCTCAAGATTTGAAAATAATCTATTATTTTAGGAATGTACTTGGAATATGTAAGAATGATTTGTTATTTGAAATACTTGAACTACTACCCACGGAGAAGAGAAAAATTTATGGCTCCTCAATTCATTCTAGCCAAAATGTGAAAACCTAGGTCTTTACTATTTATATTTCTAGTTAAGGTACTCACAATTTAAGACTAACGGGTATCTCCAAAAAAAAAAAAAAAAAGACCAACGGGTAATTAATTACCATTTCTATCTCTTAATGTATAATAATAATCACTACTTTCTAGTCAAAAAAAGAAGGAAATATACTACTTGAAAGTTTGTAAGTTATTAACTTGTTAGATAGAAAATTTGGTAAAGAAAGTAAAAAATATTTGAATAAATATAGCGTAAGTACTTTCTTTCGTTCGAACAAATGTAGTGCATCAGCCCAATCATTCTTATCATTTGTATAAATTAATTTATCTTTACAATTTTTAATGTAAATTATTGAATAATACCCTCATTGCAATAGAAGTTTTTTTAATAATAAAATTGATAATTTTTTTTAACTATATTAACAGTGCTACTGCCAAAATAAAGCATAATATACATACACTAATTTTAAAGACTGAATTTTTCCAAAAGAAAAAATGAAATGGATAAATAGAACTCATATTTTATTTTTATTGTTAAATAATACAATAAACATTTATATCCATTTATTCATAAGTTTTGGTTCCTGGTCTGAGTGCTGTCGGTAGCAAATTGGGCTTTCTTGAATCAATTGTGAAAAAGATAAAAAAAAAAAAATCCATATTAAAATACAAGGTGGGAAAAAAGATAATCATTTATTTGTTTATCAACCAGTAATCTTTCACTTTACCTAATGATATCAAATCATATATATAAATAAATAAGAGGATTCATTCCCAATACCCGAAACAATTGGTGCTAGCTGTTACGGTCTGTGAATAAAAAATGTTTTAAAATTTAAAAATATAAAATTTAGTCAAACATAGAGGACCACATTAAAATAACAAAAGACTCATCTCCAATTGCCATGTGAACGAGACTACCCACCATTTTTCGTGCTTGCTTTCCTGGTTCGAATGAGCCCTATGTAATCACAAATTTTGTCTTTTTCGAGGAGTTTAACTATTTATTTAACTATTATAAAATTTATTTTATTAACCAAGAGTACTTGTAATCGTGTATTAGGTGTGTTTTTTATGATTTATATTTTATCTGCAAAAAAAAAAAATTACACACACGACTTTTAGAATTTTTTCAATGCGCTGATAGTTAAAAAAAAAAACGAAAACCCTTTATTTATTTTATTAACCAAGAGTACTTGTAATCATGTATTAGGTGTGCTTTTTATGATTTATATTTTATCAGCAAAAAAAAATAAAAAATTACACGACTTTTAGAAATTTTTTCAATGCGCTGATAGTTAAAAAAAAATTACACTATCATCTAATCCTGTATTCATACGTCTTTTGATGATTTTGAACATAGAATGAGTATTAATTAAACTGCATTTTTTTTTTGTACCAGGATATATCTCAAAAAAAAAAAAAAGATATTCCAGGATATGCGTATCCTATTGATACCAAATCGAATATCTAGTATGGTAAAACTGACATGAAAAAATGCAAAAAGTTGGAAGGTTGATTTGTGATTTATGGTTATTATATTTGTACTTTTTATTAAATTACCCCATCTAGAAGAATTGACACATGTAAAATATATGGCGTGATACGAAATCAGCTTGTTTAAAAT
The DNA here is from genome assembly GCA_032173675.1 of Gastrolobium villosum. Classification (NCBI taxonomy): domain Eukaryota; kingdom Viridiplantae; phylum Streptophyta; class Magnoliopsida; order Fabales; family Fabaceae; genus Gastrolobium; species Gastrolobium villosum. The sequence continues at coordinate 61,265 of JAVKPL010014586.1, forward strand.
ATCACCAAATGCATTTCAAACTCTAAGTTATCCCTAGTTTTTCTAGAAGAAACAAATAAAAAAAGCAACTCTAACTTGTTTATTATTTCATGTCTGCTTAATGTTCAGTTATAATATATAGGTAAAAGAAAAAGTATGCATGAATGGTTTTCTTGGTTTTCTTGATGGCAATGTCATTGATAACGCTCTTGATATATAATTGAATTTGACTATTTATAAAGCCGGATAAGCATGGTCATGAAAAGTTAGATTATACTTAATATATTTTGTATGCGCACGAGGTTTTATTCACAACTCTGCAAATGTTTGATTTTTTCATCTTCATTATTTTAATTTTGATTAGGAAGAATTACAGACAATACATTAAAAAAAAAAAAAAGTCAGAATGGGAACACTGTTTCTGGCCTGCAAAGTTTGTTTTCAACATACACTTGGCATGGTCTATTGAAAAGCATGTTCATAACTTGTTAATTTGAATATATATAATCTATTAAATTTATATGAAGCTGTATTGTTTCAATTATTTTCAAGGTATGTACTTTTTCTTCAAATTTGTCTCAAACTAATGATAGTGTATCAAATGCAGTGTAATAGACTGGGGAATCTTTTTTTTTTTTTTACTCTTAAATGAAGTAGAAATATTGGTTTATGTTTTATTTGAGTTAAACCAATCTTATGATGGTTGTGCGCAATAGCTATACAATGAGCTTCTTTCCCCGATATATTATATAGTGATTATTACGTGCAAATTAAGTCAGAATAATCTTTTCAGTAATTGTATATATACATTTCATTTAATTATATTGGAAATGATATATTTATAAATTTTTTATTTATAAACTATATTATGTCTTATCTATAATATATTCTTGAGTCTTGAATGAAGTCTTACCAATAAAGCATAGTATAACTTATAAATTTATAATAAAAAAAATATAAATATAACCCTCTCTAAATATATATATGGTTTGCCATTGTATATGATATGAAAAAGTCAACAGCAAGTGATTGTGATCTTATTAATCATTAAAAGTTACTCTATTACTTACCATTGATATATCAAAAACGTAAGTGCTGATAACAGGTTTTTGGGTATTTCTTTTTCCCATTTAAATAACATGTCTTTATCTACCAAAAAAACATTTTTTAAATCTAATATTCTATTTAATTGTTAATAGTTAAAATGTTTTAGGTGGACAGAAAATGAAAAATATATAATATTTTTTTTTCTTCAACTTAGCAGGGAGACTAATTCCACAAGATGAAGGTAGTGGTTAGGTAAGTTTCTTTACCAGGTGGGACTCAAGAATTCAAACCTGTAAAATTGCAGGTAAAGGTCTCCTGGATTTATAATTCTCTTTCTCTGCGACTATCATGTTTTTTTGAAAAAGGTATTATTACATGAAGATAATTTCTGAAAACATTTAAACTATTAACAATTAAAAATTTTATTGGTACAAATATTTAGGTATTTAACATTACTCAAATAAAAATTGTAGCAATGATCTCAACCAGCCAGCTTTAGGCGCGAGAATCTAATTACCTCACAAGAAAAGTTAAAATAATTTAAAAATCATGTTAATATCCTTGAATGAAAAAACATTTTGTGGAAACTAAAAATAAAAACTCCTTTCTCCTTTTCAACGAGATGTTCTAGATTTGTCAACCGTGGTAACTCATAACCCTTCCAGAAATTTGTCATAAAAGAACAGAAAATAGACTGAAGACCAAGTCCATTAGTAGTCCCTTACGTAGAATGGAAAGTACTCTATTGCCCATCATTTACATCATTAATTTTCATTTAATTCTAAAATTACAAAGTGGCAAACTATGTAAGTAAATTATAAAAGCTTACTTGCTCTTAACATTAATACATCTTCAATAGTAGTCTATGAGAATATTATTTCTTTTTTTACTTAAACTAGTGCAGTACCCGTGCGATACACGGGGAAAAAGAACGAAATTTTTGTCGGCGGTTAATTGAAAATTTTTCTAAAAGAGGAAAAAAAATTAAAATGAAATAGTGTGAACACAAAACTCAGATTGCATGAGAAGAAGACACGTCAGTAAACTTGCTAACAAATGATTTTATTTTAGAATATATATATATATATATATATATATATATATATATATATATATATATATATATGAGATATTGAGTTCATGCTTAATACTGATTAAATATTTTCCATAGATGGAGGGAAAAATCCCGTTAGAACACAAAAAGTATTCAATATTCTCATTACTTAATAATTAAAAAAATTGTTAAAAAGAAATTGATTATGAAAATCAAGAATTAATTATTCTTAATGCTTTATTTCGTTATATAATTAAGACAATAAAAATATTTTGCGTAGTTAATTATAGGATCACACATATCCATATTGGAGTTTCTTTAATATTTATTGGCAAATGGACATTCATGAGATTTTTGAATATAGATTTACCCGTTTGATATTTAAGGCCACCAGTTTCGTAATCAGTTTCTTGTTCTTTAAAACCCTTGACTATATTTATTGCAGCATCATGCAAAATTTTATGTGCAACGTACAAAGACCTCTTTAACAAAGTTCTTTTTTCAAATTCAAACCAGTGATCACCTAACTCTACAATGAAGGTAGGTTAATATTGAAAAGGTTTGATGAATTTAATATTGTTGAGTTCATATATAAGTACTGCTACATCTCTTGGATAAAATCTGCTTTACATCCTTTTAAAGACTATGATTAGTATCAGTTTCTTGTTTAATATTTGTAATTAAATTATCGCATTAATCAATAACCAAAGTATAAAGCAATCAAGCCTATTATCCATTTATCCTACAAAAAGATGTAATAAAAAAGATATCAACAGAAACTTAATAACACCATGAAACCTCAATGTAACACCATGAAACCTCAATGTAACACCACAAAAACTTAATAATATAACATAAACAATTTCACAAACCATATTGAATTGTTGCAAGCATAAATAAATTGAACCATTAATGGCAGAGTAGCAGAACCTCCTTCGAACAATATGAAAGACACTGAATACGTAAATAATCATACACCGTAGCATGAAAAATTTCACTCTATAAAACGAAAATAGAGAATTAGTATACAAAAAATGAACACGAATTCATAGCATTTGTTTATATAGACACCGAAAATGATACTAATATAACAACCCCTACACACAGGAATGAAGGAAAAAAAATCGAAGAACTCATGCAGCAGCCAAAAAAGCAAACAAATCTCCCTCGAACAGCATGAAAGACGTTGAATACGTAAATAACCTTTCACAATAGCATCAAACCTTCTGCCCTAAAAAATGAAAAAAAAGAATCAGTATACAAAAAATGAAAACGAATTCAAAGCATTTGTTTATAAAATAACCAAAAATAATAGCAACACAACAACCCCTAAACACACTAATGAAGAAGAAAAAAAAACCACAGCAAGCCAAAAAAAGAAGAAACAACACTTCTCTATTTATACAAAAACTTATTGTGCTATTTAAGAAGCACCACTCAATGGATTAAAGATATTTCTTAAAAACAACCAAATCAATAACCCCAATATTTTCCAAGGCAAAAGGTAGTGGGATGTAGATGCATTGAAAAATTGAAATGCAATTAAAGTTGCAACACCTTAAAGCAAAATTAATTAATTACGATTTTAATTTAAAATAATTTCAAAATAATTTAAAGGTAGTGGATTTAGTTGCATTGAAAAAGTGAACTGACATAAAAGCTGCACCATTTTTCACCAAAATGAATTAATTATGCTTTTAATTAAAATTAATTTAAAATGAATTTATTTTAATTGAAAAAGTTTCTATAAGAGGAAAAAAATTAAAATGAAGCAGTGTGAACACAAACCTGATATTGCATGAGAAGAGGACACGTCAGCAAAGTTTCCAACAAATGGTTTTGCTTTAGAATATATTTTGCTTTAGAATATATATATATATATATATATATATATATATATATATATATATAATATATAGACTAGCGAAAATAAACCAGTCGTGGTTTCATTCGACTTTAAAAACACTGTATTCATATTCAAAACGCATGCGTTCTTCAAGATATATTGCTCCAAAAGATAATCCTACAAAAAGATGTAATCAAAAAGATATCAACAGAAACTTAATAACACCATGAAACCTCAATGTAACACCATGAAACCTCAACGTAACACCACAAAAACTTAATAATATAACACAAACAATTTCACAAACCATATTGAATTTTTGCAAGCATAAATAAATCGAACCATTAACAGCAGAGCAGCAGAATCTCCTTCGAACAGTATGAAAGACGCTGAATACGTAAATAATCATCCACCGTAGCATGAAAAATTTCACTCTATAAAACGAAAAATAGAGAATTAGTATACAAAAAATGAAAACGAATTCATAACATTTGTTTATATAGACACCGAAAATGATACTAATATAACAACCCCTACACACAGGAATGAAGGAAAAAAAATCGAAGAACTCATGCAGCAGCCAAAAAAGCCAACAAATCTCCCTCGAACAGCATGAAAGACGTTGAATACGTAAATAACCTTTCACAATAGCATCAAACCTTCCGCCCTAAAAAATGAAAAAAGAGAATCAATATACAAAAAATGAAAACGAATTCAAAGCATTTGTTTATAAAATAACCAAAAATAATAGCAACACAACAACCCCTAAACACACTAATGAAGAAGAAGAAAAAAAACACAGCAATCCAAAAAAAGAAGAAACAAGAATTCCCAATTTATACAAAAATTTATTGTGCTATTTAAGAAGCTGGTACCACTCAATGGATTAAAGATATTTTTTGAAAACAACCAAATCAATAACCCCAACATTTTCCAAGGCAAAAGGTAGTGGGGTGTAGATGCATTGAAAAATTGAAATGCAATTAAAGTTGCAACACCTTAAAGCAAAATTAATTAATTACGATTTTAATTTAAAATAATTTCGAAATAATTTAAAGGTAGTGGGATTTAGTTGCATTGAAAAAGTGAATTGACATAAAGGCTGCACCATTTTTCACTTTTCACTTTTCACCGAAATAAATTAATTATGCTTTTAATTAAAATTAATTTAAAATGAATTTATTTTAATTGAAAAAGTTCCTATAAGAGGAAAAAAAATTAAATGAAGCAATGTGAACACAAACCTGAGATTAAATGAGAAGAGGACACGTCAACAAAGTTTCCAACAAATGATTTTGCTTTAGAATATATATATACATATGACGTTGAATACATAAATAACCTTTCACAGTAGCATCAAACCTTCCGCCCTAAAAAACGAATAAAGAGAATCAGTATACAAAAAATGAAAACGAATTCAAAGCATTTGTTTATAAAATAACCAAAAATAATAGCAACACAACAACCCCTAAACACACTAATGAAGAAGAAGAAAAAAAACACAGCAATCCAAAAAAAGAAGAAACAACACTTCCCTATTTATACAAAAACTTATTGTGCTATTTAAGAAGCACCACTCAATGGATTAAAGATATTTCTTGAAAACAACCAAATTGTAACAGCCCGTTGTACACTGGTATTGTTAACATTAATTACGATATTACAATCACAGCAGTTCATTTATAAAAATGCGAATAAACTTTTTCCGATTATTACGCGAATAGTTGAAAACATAAAAAGCGTAATAATTAAAAGCTGTGACCGTAACTGTAAACTCTTGCGGAATACTTATCTATACTATATTAATAGTTTACTTTAATTATAATAAGACATTAAGGGGTTCCCATAAACCCACTTAGCCAATTTCACACTTTTGCGTTTTCTACACATCCGAACAGGGTTCGGTCTCTAAATTACTGCGGGCGCACAGTAAAAATTCAGTCCCTCATACCTTTCTATCTTTTTTTATTACTTAATCACCTTTCTAGAAAGCTATCACATACTTGGTTCCGAGCTCGTTTGCTCCGGTTATCGCCGTTTGAAGTTGGACAAGCAAGATTGCCAACCAACCCCAAAACAGCTCCAAACGTCCTACACTCCTTGAATTTATTCACCTAAACCATTCATCCATTTGCTCTCAAATTTTTATACCATAAACTAGACACATCAATCTTCGATTTGATATATCATACACTTAATTTGACTAAGAAACGAAACGGGAATAAATTTCCCAAAACTGCCCCCAAGTGTAGGGCCAAAACAGGGCAGCAACTTCCCTGGCCTGTACAGGGCTGCGTGCTTCTCCAAAAATTCCAATATTTTGACACAATGTAGGGGACATCACAAGTTTCAAAATGGCGTATGACACGTCCCTATCGGACCTCTATGGAGGGAGATATGCTCTCCCGAAGTTCACCTAAAATCTGCCAATTCTACAGAAAATTTGCCAGAGTTTCCTTTGTTTTTGCAAAAATCTCCAATATGCACTAGTAGTTATGTGACCTGAAATGTACCTAATACTCATTATAAATTATTAGGTGGCACACACAAGGAACAACAATGCCTTGGGGCTCTTACAACCCAACACAGTTCATATTGATTACAATATAACTTACCTTAAATCCTTTAATGGTTTCAATCACCAACTTCAATTTCATGCATATTTTCATCATACAAATAATCATAAACTTAAAATAGGCCTAAAGCCCTACCATCATAATACATCATGCATCCTTTGTATAATTACAACATTTAACTTGCATGTTACAATTTACAACTTCAAACTTTAAATTAAACTTACAAACTCATACTTTAATTTTCAACTTTAACATGAACTTAAAAATATAAACTACTATGATGATGCTCCATGTCTCATCCTATGGGCCTCTTGCCCGCCACTCCTGTGTCACTGCTACCTCATGAAATAAAGTTCACGAGACGAGGTGAGATATACGAATATATCTCAGTAACCCAGAGGTTCTGGAGAAAACTCCGCCCAATGGTTCACTTCGATGCATATAAATACTTTAAAGCAACATTACTTCAAAACGGGATAAAGCAAGGGATTTAGAGAAAAGAGGAAATATAAGAATACAAACTACGACGAAGCGGGCTGGTAGCTACCATACCACACAACGTCATCGGCATATAAGCCTATGGGTATCGATCCAAGGTGTGTTCCTAGAACCCCAACCAAGGTACCCCTCCCATCCGCATACACCCGAGACTTCCTAGTGTGCTCCTATCCGGATTACACACCACGACCCTGGGTCAACTGGAACTCCCTCTCGGAGACCTATCCAGTGAAAGTCCGTAACTTGCCCGAAGGCTAACTATCTACTGGCCAGAGATCTGGTACATAAGTACCCTCATAAATGCAATATGCATGCTTATGGTGTTCTACACTATTCATACACACTTCCTACCATCACCCTCAACGGGTGTGGTGGAACACAAAAGGGGAACAAGCCCCAGTACCAAGAGGTTACCTGTAAAAAGCTCAATTCCACGCTTACTTGAATTTCATGTATTTAATCCAATGCTTATAAACATGTTCTTCAACCTACGAACCATTAAATTAAAATTAATACCAATTCATGCCACCACACAAGTCAAAGACAATTACCCCTATGTTTCTTTTTCAAGGATTAATACATAGTAACACATTGTTCATAACTACAAGTTTCCAACTAACAATTTATATAACATATACTTGAATTTATTTGCTAAATATAATTAAACACTTATGTGAATTTACTTTTATTCACCCAAATACATACTAAAATTACTTGATTCATCACTAGTACAATACTAAATCAACATATACCAAATTTCATTAAGAGGTCAAATATGTTACTAAACATGGACAATGAGGACTTCTTAGATTTTATACTAATCAATTCTATTCATGTATCTTTAAACACTTGATAAACAACTTTATTTAACATGTTTAACATACAAAACCATTTTCACTTACATTAAATCCTTCACATAGCCGAATTGAACTACAAGGTGGTTAAATGAAAACTCATTCAATTTTCCTTACACTAGCACTTTCATTAATTCATATACTAACTCTAACTTCTATTATACATTTAATCAAACACTTAACATGCACCTTCTAGGTAGTTTTAGGTCTTCCCTCTTTAGATTTTTAACCCAATAACCGATTGATTCATCATTAAACCATCAACATCAACTTAAACATCAATTAAGAACACATAAACTCATCATCAATCTAATGAAAACTCATCATGTTCAGCCCCTAAATTCATAACCCTGACAATAAGTCCATGAAATTTAAATAAGGAAAGGTAGCTAGTTACCTTATAATTCTTCTAGAAGACTAATACTCCATTTTCTCTTCAAAAGAACTTGAAAACACATCATTTCTCATGTAGGGTAGCACATGATGCGCATGGAGAAGAGAAGAAAAAGTCCATCATATGATCTCTTCAAGAAGGAAAAAGAACAAGGTTTTAATCACCATCCACTAAAGACTCTTTTCTCCTAAAGAAACTAGATGATTTAGACACAAGAATACCAAGTTCTCACATCACTCCTCCTTCCAAACCTGTCACGCTTTAGACACAAAAAGGCTGTAGTTTTTTTTTTTCGTTCATTTTCTCAAGTGAAGACCGCCTAAATGATGCACTAAAAGATCAATTCTACTTTACTAACTTCAAAGGCTATTTTCCTAAATGTGTTGGCTTCTTATTGGTTGGTCTAGAAGGACAATTTTCCTCCATGTGAGTGTTGATTTAAGGACATAATAACATTAGAATTTTTTCTTTTATTTATATCACTTAACAATCACTTATAACTTAAAAGCTAGTTAAAATTTAATAACTGGCATCTTTTATTCTATTGGTGATCTAATCCACACTTCATCCTATTTTTAACAATTAATGTAAACATATTTAACCAAACTAAAACCCCTTAAAATTTCTAAAATTCCCAAAGGAATTTAATTACATCGTTTAATTAAAGTTTAGACTATTTTATGTTTAATTATAATTAAACCCTTAAACTTCCTCATAATTACATTTTGACCCTAAAACTTAATTTTTTTTTTTATATTAAGGTCTTATTAGACTTGCTTGGCATGAATTGTACCCTTGTATATCTTGTCATGATAATTTCCTGGTCAATGAACCACCACTTGACATAATAGGTGATACTTTCCTTAAACACAACTTAATCTACTACACTCATACTTGATTTTCTTAATTAACCAGACTTGATAATGAGGGTTGTTATACAATTCAATACCCCAACATTTTCCAAGACAAAAGGTAGTGAGATGTAGATGCATTGAAAAATTGAAACGCAATTAAAGTTGCAACACCTTAAAGCAAAATTAATTAATTACGATTTTAATTTAAAATAATTTCGAAATAATTTATAGGTAGTGAGATTTAGTTGCATTGAAAAAGTGAACTGACATAAAAGATGCACCATTTTTTACCAAAATGAATTAATTATGCTTTTAATTAAAATTAATTTAAAATGAATTTATTTTAATTGAAAAAGTTCCTATAAGAGAAAAAAATTTAAAATGAAGCAACGTGAACACAAACCCTGAGACATGAGAAGAGGACACGTGAGCAAAGTTTCCAACTTTTGATTTAGAATATATATATATATATATATATATATAGATAGATTATGGAGGTGTTAAAAAATACCAATAAAATTAAAATAATGTCACGCAATTCATGATGGTAAGTAAAGTCGAGAATCTCACCCCTCTCGTATTAAAAAGAAGAAGAAGAAAAAACTCACATTGACATAATGTTCACACTCTCTTACCCGGTCATCCGGTCACCCTCACCACCATATATCTAACCCCCACCCCTCAACCGTTTACACTTCCAAAACCGCTTCTCTTCAATCTCAAATCATATTCCTCTTCCTTCTCATGACATTCTGAGTTTCTATTCAACGTTAAACCTTAATTTCTCCGACAAAAAAATGGCCGTGGAACTCATGGTGTTCCCGAAACTCGACGAACAAAAGGCCATACAAGAGGCTGCATCGGAAGGACTCAACGGCATGGAGCACCTGATCCGAATCCTCTCCCATCAACCAACTCACTTAAACACAGACCTCACAGACGGCACCGTTTTGAAGTTCAGAAAGCTCATCTCCTTGCTAAACCGAACCGGCCACGCCCGGTTCAGGCGTGCACCGGTTCACCGCTCCTCCTCTTCGCATGCCACTACCTCATCCTCCTCCCTCCCTCCGCTGCCGCAACTGCAAGCGTTGAACATATCTCCGCCGCCGCAGTTCAGTTCTCCGGCGCCGGTGGCCGTCCACCACGCTCCGGCGAGCTTCGTCCCGGCGCAGCCGCAGAGCTTGACGCTCGATTTCACGAAGCCTAATAATCACATCTTGAGCTCTAATGCCAAATCAATGGAGCTCGAGTTCTCGAAGGACACGTTCAGCGTCTCCTCGAATTCATCTTTCTTGTCTTCGGCCATCACCGGAGACGGCAGCGTCTCCAACGGTAAGCAGGGATCGTCGATCTTCCTGACGCAGTCGGCAGCGCCGGCAGCGTCCGGCGGAAAACCGCCGCTGTCATCGGCGCCGTTCAAGAAAAGGTGCCACGACCATCGAGCTCACTCCGACAACATGTCCGGCTCAAGCAAGTGCCACTGCATCAAGAGAAGGTACAGCGCGTTTCACCGAATCATAATTTCTCAATATTTTTCCATCTTTACGAGTTGTTGACTTGTCGGCTTAAAAAATAATAAAGTAAAAAAGAAAAAGGAAATTGTTGAACTGTTGGAAGATATTTTTGTTATTTCAACTAATCACGTGACACTGTCGCGTGGGTGGGTGGGGCTAGGCCGTGTTTGGGAGTCAACGATTTTGGTAGTGGTGCAGTTAAAATGCATTAAATGGGGAAAAGCACGCGTGACAGTGACAAAACAACATAGGGTTCTTGTGTGTCTAATGTTGCCTTTGTCGAGACGCGAGTTTTTAGAAATCGCTGTCTAACAAAGAAGACTGAGAGAAATTCAATCTTTGCCAAACTGAACCTTCCTTTCAATTTTTTTTTTTAAATATTAAATTGTTTCATCTCTTCGTGACTTATTTGATTCAGATTTAAAATTTACGCTATAAATTCTTTCCAAAAATAATATTATTATAACGAATCGAATAAATGCTCTAATCAACCGACTGAATTAATACCATGTGGTCCTTTTTGACTATTGACTTCTCATTAATATAGCGCACCCGCACCCCCAGCGCATTTTAGCAAGCACCAGTGCGTGCATCAATGCATTATCATTCATTCATTTATTTATTTTAGAATTCAAATTACAATTAAATAAAAATAACACTTTTTTTTTTATTTTGTGTTCAGGAAAAATCGGATGAAGAAGACTGTGAGAGTGCCGGCGATTAGTTCGAAGATCGCCGATATACCTTCCGACGAGTACTCGTGGCGAAAATATGGTCAGAAACCTATCAAGGGATCGCCGTACCCACGGTGAGTGATTTTGATGATTGATCTGTTTGTAACCGTTGATCGTGTTGACTTTGGTGAAAGACTTGTTCACTGACGTTGATCTTATTTTATTTTATTTTTATTTTCAATCAGAGGCTATTATAAGTGCAGTACGGTGAGAGGGTGCCCAGCGAGGAAACACGTGGAGCGTGCACCGGATGATCCGGCGATGTTGATCGTGACGTACGAAGGGGAGCACAGGCACACGATTCATGCCGCGATGCAGGAGAACGCAGCCGGGGTTGTGGGTTTGGTATTCGAGTCAACGTAGAGGGTGGAATAATAATAAAAAAAAAAAGTTGGGAGTGGAGGACTTTTATTTAAAAAATATTTTTTTTGTAGGAAAAGAAAAAATATGAGTGTGAGTTAAGGTGGGGGCACCTTTTGTAAATTTGCTTTGATTTTCTTATATTATAGTGATCGAAAAACTGGAATCTAAAGTTAAGTCTATCTCCTCGCCAATGTCTTGCAAGTTATGATTACTTTATTTATGATTTCGTATTGGGAGAAGGTGGTATCTGATGAAGGTCACTCAATTGGTATAATTATTATTATAACACATGAAGTCATAGTTGTTAATAATTATTTTTTATTTGTCTTATACTGGTTAACAAGTCATGCAATCAAATAGAATAGACTGTATAATCTCTTTTTAAAATAACAAATAAGAAAAGTTATTAATAACTTTTACTTTTGGGTTCTGTTCTGCTTTCTTTATTTTACATTTTTATGTGCCGTGAAAGGTTATAACTTGCAATTTCTAATAGGAGTTCAAACCATTGGTAGAACGTGGTCAAATAGAATGATATAACTTTAATCTTTGCGCCTGACAAGTAATAAGTAAATTAGTTTGACTAAATTTATATGGTGAATTTTAGGTTAAGTTATGCTACACGTCTCAATACTTATTATTTTAAAAATTTCTAATCAAATTTTCTTATTTTATATTTAATAAATTATCAATTTTATAATTAGGTCTCTGAATCTTATAATAACAACATTAAATGAGACAGTTGTAAATAATTATAAATAGAGTTTTTTTTTTAAATAAAATTGATAAGGCAGCTGCCAGCTGCCCACACGTCCTTTTTTATTTTATTTTTGAAACATACTGCTATATTATAAAAATGAGAGATCAACCATAACATTGACAATTTCTTGCTAATGGAAATCATACGAAACCCACCCACCACCAAACGATGTACGGACACGCACAATTTTTCAAAATTTACATGTCGGACATGTGTCCGACACAGACACGTTCCAACACACGGTTAATATTTGGGGATACGTGGTCAACGCTCAGACACATTTTTCGGACACGCGGTCAGCGCTCGGACACGTTTTTTTTTTGTTTTTTTATTTTTTTAACTAAATATAAAAGAAATAATTTATAAATTAATTTTTTTCTGTTATGAAACTTGACATGAAAAATTATTTATATTTATATTTATGTTATGAAATTTAAATATTTGATTGGTTATATGACTTATTATGGACTCTTATATGTATTAAATATAAATTATATTATATATATTAAAATTTTTATTTAATATCAAAACGTGTCCCAACGTGTCCAAATATGACATTTTTTAGAATTAACGTATCGGCGTGTCGTGTCGTGTCGTGTCCCGTGTCCCGTGTCCGTGTCCGTGCATCATAGCCCATCACTCTTCAAATTTATGTAGCTATTTAGTTTTGATCTTAATAATGTTATGAAGTTGTTGTCAGCATGTCATTAGACAAAATGCCTTTTTATTTAATCCTCTTCTTATTTCATAACCTTAAACCTAAGCCATGACAGGGCCAAAGCCTTAACCTTAAGGAAATGCCCCTATTTCCATGTTTCCCTAGCAAGAGGTAAGTTGATTAAAATGGAGAGAAACATGGTTAAATTTCCGTAGTTACATAAGCAGGATATATTTACCAAAAAAAAAAAAACAAAAAAAAAAAACATAAGCAGGATATACAATCATGTCTACCTAAAGCATTTTATGGATAATTTATATGATTTTATAATTATGCTCTAAAGGTTTTTATTTTTAGAGAAATATTTTCAAAATCATTCTAATCGAAAAAGAAGAAGAAAACATCACTTTTTGAAAATATATGTAAAATCAATTAATCCTGTAAGGAAAGTTGAATTAATTTAGTTCTTCAATTATTAAATATAATATTAATTTAGTCCTTGAATCAGAGGTTCCATTAAAGACACCCCAATGACCATTATAAAAAATAATAATTTAACTTCACTTTCTGTTATTAAAAGACTAAATTGCTGTCAACTTTGTTTTAAAGACCAAATCGTAACATTAGGAAACTAACATGGGTGTTTACTGTAAAAATCGTCATAATTTAACATTTAAATTTATACTTTTACTTAAAACTTTCATTCTTCCCCACTCATTTTTCGTGAAATAAAAATGAGTTTGATGTTTGTCATTTTAAATGACATAAGTTATGTCATTTTAGAAGAGAGTTAAACACAAAAAATGAAAATCATGGGGAGAAAGTGTTTTTTTTTAATTTAAATTTTAAATAAAAAAATATTATTTTATGTCTATCTCTCTTTTAAAATGACATAACTTTATATCATTTAAAATGACAAACACTTTTCGCAGTAAAAAATTTACTTTTTTTAAAACACTGCAATTGATATTCCATTCAACTTTTTTATTTTTATTTTTAGAAAATAAATAAGAAAAAAGACCTGGAAAATGTAGGAACTGTGATGAGTATACTCAACACTGATGGTAGTTGGGCAATGTAGGAACTGTGAATTATGATGTGTTGAAATCTGATGAACACACATGAGAGAAATGATTTTACCATTACTTTAACAATAAAACGCCCCCAAAAATTGCTGGTAAAATACGATGTTCAAATAGAACATTAAAGCACCATAATTTGACATATCGGTAGCTAAATTCTTATCTCATGAATTTCACTCATAAATGTTGACTTTTATTCTTATGTAATCTTCTTTAACTAACTAACATATAATTTAAACCGATAACCTCCATAATTCAGTCGAAAAATATGAATATATTCTTAAAAAAATGTTTTAGTTGAAATACCCACTATGCTGTGTACTCATTGAAGCACAAAAATGTATTAAAAAAAGATCCAAAATCATTTCATAAGATCCTATTTTTCTACAAACTCCAATCCTATTACGCCAAGCCCTTCAGGCACTTAAGAAACATGTTCCACTAAAAATAGTTATTGCTTCAAAGTCAAAAATGGTTGACAAAGCTTCCCACGACGCAATATTCCACGAGGACTAAAGTAAAAGATTATATAAGCTCAAACTTTTTAAACGTGCATCAAACGTACTTCCACCAGAAATTATTGACCTACAAGGCTGCCACAATTTCAAAACGGAGTTTGGTCAATTCATGCTATTTGCACAATATTTGCACAATATATCCATAATTAATAACCATATAATGGCTTAAGTAGCTAGTTCCCCCAATTCTTGCTTACCGAAACCCACTCATTCTTCAAGTATTTTTTTGGTGGTATTTTAACTTTGGAAATTGGATGGACTTAATAAAAAATAATTTTTTATACCTTTTTTTTTTTATTTTTTAAAAGTGCTTTTTACAAAAGTTAAAGCTATTTAGATTTTTTTTTAAATATTTAATTTTTGAAAAAAAAAAGACTTTTGACTTCTGTATTTTTTATAAGCTAAAATTTTTAGCTTAAAAAAAAGTTTTTGTTTTTGTTTTTGTGACTTATACTTTTTTTTTAAACAGACATCTAAACATATTTTATAGTAACAAAAATATTTCTGAAATTCTTTTTTTAAAAAAAAAAAAAACAGATTTTAAAGAGGAAGAAAAGCTCACACAAACGATCCAATCCATTTGTCTTTGCACCATAAATACTTTATCTCTGGGATCAACATTTTTAGATTTTTGCCAAATTCTTTGAGTTTGGGGTTTTATAAACTAAGGTGATCACTGATCAATATTCAAATGCGTGCGAGCACAATCTATTGATCCACATAATGATATGACATGCCTAGAAATTTTTGTGGGAATCCCAAAAGCTTGTAACGGGCCTTAGACATAGTTAAAGGGCATGTTTGGTGCATAATATTTGATAAGGTCTGATTGTATAAGATCGAATTAATTTTTAATATTATCCAATATTTGGTATGATATTCAGATATTGTATAAGATAATATCCTCTAATATTTTAAAAATTAATACATTAAAAAAATTATTTTAATATATTAATATTGAAATGATATATTAGTTCTTGAAAATTATACTTATAAGTAATATTAATACACCAACTCCTTATCAGGCCTAATCCCACCTCCTTAGGCCTGATTAAGTTATACATTATTTTGATGTATAAAGGGGCTCTGCTATATAAATTTATACTATATGATGATCACAACAAATAACTTTGAAAATGTCATAATATATAATATAAGCTTATATTATATTATCGAGCTTTATACATTACACCAAATAGGCCAAAATATCTTAGGCATCTCCGCAATGGACAAAGAAAGTAGATTACTGTTATTCTTTACCTTAAACGAACCTGGACTCTCTCTCAAATATAAGGCATGAGCGTTTTTTTTTTTTTTATTTTTTTTTTTTTTTTTTATAAGGCATGAGTTTGGTGTGTGTACATGATGATATAAGCCTTTCTTTAGGGTCATATATAAAAAATTTGGTCGGCCTGAAAAGCCTATTCAGCGTTTGTTAGGGAACGCTTATTTTAATTAGAAAAAAAATCTTTCTACATAAAAAAATATGTTGAAAATAGTTTTATATCATGCTTAGCATTTTCTAAATAAAAAAAGTTTATAATCTTTCATATTTTTCTTTTCGCATGCAATCGCAAGTAAAACCCCCAGGCCCCAGTGACAATAATTTTCAACACAATTTATTGATGCGAAACACGAAATTCATATTTGGATGGATTCAATTTTAAATTTATGTCATGCCAACACGATAATGGTAAAAGTAATATTTAGTACACATGTTATATGTGTTTTACCATATGTCAACATGCATAATAACAATACACTTTAAGATTGATAAACTATTCAGTGTCATATTATGTGAATTTGCAAAAGAAGTAATTTATGTTTGTATCGAAAGTTTTAACTCATTTTTTTTTTCTTTTATTTTTTTGATAAACTTTTAACTCATTTTCAAATTTATATCATGTGTGCTATTACTGACACAAAATATCACCCCAACTTACTACATCCACTCACCCACTGACTTAGCCTACATTCTTATATATACTATTTTGTATTTTAGAAATATTTCAATTGGTTCATCATTTCGTGATTAGTTCGATTTAGAATAAGTTTTAGGATTAAAACTTTAAACTCATCCCAAAAATGATAATGTAGAGGATCAAACACATACTCTCACCCCACCTACTCAATTCCCTAACGTCAATTGAACTACTATTATACCATTATTTGGTTATATATACTCTCTCTTTAACACTAAGAAAGACATCTAATCACTTTTTTTTTTGGTGAAAACATCTAATAACTTTTACATACATACAAACACTTAATAACTTGTTCATGTTGGGGTGTTTGGTATAGGTTTTTAGTAGAGATACCCAAGCAACTTCCTTTGGGTTTTGTGATTGAGCACATTTGGTACCAGATTGAAAAAAATTTAGGTAGGCAAATTGTTTGCCCAACCTTTGCGATTTCTTTGCAAAATGTGATGTTTATCGCTGTTCCAGAAAACCACACTCATGGTGGTAATTTCTGTTTACCAAGGCAACGAAATAAAGAGCACAAAACGGTGGACGAAAATCACCCTCCCTTATTACTGCTGAACTATAACCTGTCAATAAGAGAAGCAACACCTGAAGCATTCCAGGAAGTTCAACGCAAATCAAAAGTGATGTTAAATCCAAAATTCAAGTCCGACACAGAATACAGTAATGCCCAAAAACAATTTAAATAACTATTTACACATATGGTGGCAATAACTCATCTTGGAAACTCTACGTAAAGCTTCCTCTGAAGCTCCTTTTCTATTCATCTTCTATCCGCAAAGCACCTGATAAATATAGCAATTGCAACCCCTCCTTCAATGATAAGCTGTAACATGACAAAAATGTAGGAAAAGATTCAACTAAGCCAATTGAAACACTTTCTTTTATTGAGGTCAGAAATTGAAAGAGACTATAATACTGAGACCGAAATCATTAGAAGAAAGAATGTTGAGTAGTTCCTTTTCCCAACACAATTATTCAACCATTGGAAACAAAGGAAAACAATTATATCTCAAAAATAAAAAAATGGTTAATTTGATAATTATAATTCATCAATATTTTATCCAATTTTCTCGGTAAGATTTTGACCAACCAACCAAACAATTAAATTTTTTTTTTTTTAATTTTCCTATGAAACTTTCTTTTCCACCGTATTCATAATAATTATATTTCGCTGGTAACAAAAATTATTCTCCTTTATCAAATACCCCAATAACATACACACCCGCTATTTACTTAGATCGACAGCCTAAGAGATTCTGGTCTTATCTATACCTAGGAGTGTCAATATAGGTTTTGACACGCGGGTCGACCCGCGACACGACACGAAAACTCGTGTTCGAGTTGACCTGCAAAAATATTCGTGTCGTGTTCGTGTTGGAAAAAATTACACATAAAAAATTCACGTCGTGTTCGTGTTGATGTATTCGTGTTCGTGTTGACCCGTATTTTTTTAATTATTTTATTTTTGATTTTTTATTATTATTATTATTATTTAATTTCAACCAATTTTTTTTATTTTTTTGTCAATTACCATTTTGAGCCCTATTTTACGTGTTATTCGTATCGTGTCAACCCGCAAAAAATTTGTGTCGTGTCAGTGTTGAAGATTTTAACATGAATAAAAATTCATGTCGTGTTCGTATTTTTATATTCGTGTCGTGTCGAATCTGTGTCGTGTCAACCCATTTTGACACCGCACCTCCCTTCTGTAAATTGAAATATCAGCCTACATTAATTGAGAAATTTCTAAAATGCTACCGCTGCAACTAGTTTTGTATACATTCATCCAATAAAAATTAAATACTTAGACTCACACAATAACATGTAAACGAAAAAACACTGTTTAAACGCAGGTATTTAATTCTCAATGGCGATAGTACTTACAGCAGTTGCATGAAAGATGCCGTCCATTAATTCGGTTGGACATCACAGTGTCAGACACACCCCCTAAGGCCCTAACACTAGTCAAAATAGGGTGTTTATAATTATTTGTAAATATATTGGTCCCCCACTAAGTAAAAAGCACAATATGGGCCGGTACCAAAAGCAAGGAGAAATGATACATATCCTTTGAAAGAGAGGATGTACATTGTTAATCCAAAATCACTACATTAATTTTCTACCAATCTATCTTTCGTTTTTTTTGTGTTAATGTGATTGTTTTGCATTTTTAAATAATTTAACCAAGAAAAAAAAATGGTTAGAATGTTGGCACATGGTATACACAAAATTTGCCGCGTCATGTAATGGATCACATGCTTGCACGTGACATAATTTTGTTAGTGAGTTAACTATGATTGAATAGATGGACTTATTGTGGGAATTAGTGTAATTTAAGAGCAAAATTAATATATTTGATAGTTTAGGGCGACTACTTTTTTTAAATAAATAAATACATAAATCTGATGATTTCATGGCAAGTGGGTTATGTCTACAACAAATTAACTCACATTTCCACTTATTTGGACCAGTCGCACCCAATAGTATACCTTATTCCAATAAATTATTATAAAAATATTAATTTTAAATTACTATTACTATCTTACTACAAATAATTAAAATTTTGAATATTCAAAATATGGGTTACATTTACAAATTTTTTATTTACAAACTATACTATGTATTTCCGAAGGTACATTAGGCAAAAATTTGTAAAAAAAAAAAATTTGTAAACAGATTTTTCCCTCATATTTTAATATATAATCAAAATTTTAAATTATAACAAGCAATTAAATCTTTAATGATATTTTTTATAGAAATATCTTTCTTAATATTTTATTAAATACTTTTTTAATTTTCCTTTTTATATCTATGTGCATGGCATTGGTGTTAATTTGGTATCCATTGAAGGTGAGATTTGAGGGAAGGTGACACAATTGAATTAGTATAATTTTTAAACTGCAAAAGTAACAGTTATGATAAAACAAAGGTAATATTTATTAAATGTAGGACACTTGAAAGTATTTTAAACAGAAGGTATATAATTCTACATTATGATCTAAGTTTTTTTTTATAGAAATATTTCCAAAATCTTGTTTCAATTCATCAATAAATTATCATGATTTAAAATTTAGATCTATAATTTATTCTTAAATTTCATTTATTCCTACCAGTTATTGGATATCAACACAACAGAAGCTTCATCAGCTTCACCAGAAACTGGACAGCTCAGCAAGGCAGTTAAGCAGTAACATATGGGTCCTTTAATCACGGAATCACCCACGTGATATAGCTTAAGTTAGTTATAAAGTTATAATTAGTTGAATAGTTAGTTTTGCTTTTACCTATATAAGTTACGTATCTGATACAGTGTATAGTTAGTTAGTTCATTCTTTTCAATTACTCTAAAAGATGAGTTTTCTCTCAGAAATGGTTTCTTCCAGATTTCTCTCATTGAGCTTTCGTAATATGGTATCAGAACAAATATAGGCTCTGGTATCCACATTCCGCTGCTTTCTTGTTCTTCGAATCTCTATTTTTTTTCTTCTTTCTTACTTTCTTGGAAACAATGGCTGATTTGATTCCAGAATTTCTCACGAATCCTGGACATGCATTTTATATGCATCCAAATGAGAATCCTGCTCTCATTCTTGTCAATCCTCCTTTGAGTGGAAAGAATTACCACACTTGGGCGCGTGCTATGAGCATGGCCTTACTGTCTAAAAACAAGCTTGGATTCATAGATGGATCCATTATTCCACCGGTTGCTGCTGATCCTTTGTTTGTGGCATGGCAGCGTTGTAACACCATGGTTCTTGCATGGATTCATAGATCCATTAGTCCTTCAATAGAAAAGTCGATTCTTTGGATGGACAAGGCCTTTGATGTTTGGCTCGATTTAAAAAATCGTTTTAGCCAATCAGACATTTTTCGTTTATCTGAAATTCAAGAAGATCTTTATAAGCTTCAACAAGGTGATATGAACATCACTGATTATTTCACAGAACTAAGGACTTTGTGGGATGAACTGGACAATCTTCGTCCATTACCTGTATGCCGATGCACTGTTGCATGCAATTGTGGCCTTCTTGAACTCGTACGAACACACAAGAATCAAGATCAGACCGTGAGATTCCTCAAGGGACTAAATGAGCAGTATGCTCATGTTAGATCCCAAGTCATGATGGTAGATCCCCTTCCTCATGTCAGCAAAGCCTTCTCTTTGGTGGTTCAGCAAGAAAGGCAATTTCAATCGGTTCCCCAAGGTGAATTTTCTTTACTATCTCATTCTTTGTCTAATGAGACTAACAATGGCAGAAGAACTTTTGTTGAAAAAGGAAAGTTCAGATCTAACAGTGGAGGTCAGGGACGTGGAAACCAAGGAAGAAACACAAAAATCTGTACTCATTGTGGGAGACAAAATCACACAATTGATTCTTGCTATCAACTTCATGGATTTCCTCCTGGAAATAGAGGATTTCCCCCTGAAAATAAACCTCCTGGATACAGAACGGCTGGGTATAAAACTGAAACTCCCAAACAGCATAATGCTGTAAATTTAGCACAGCAAGAATCAGATATATGTGCTATGAACGAGAACCAAACAGATGAACAAAGGCTGGGAGTATCACTGTCAGAGGCTGAATATCAAAAATTGCTGAACCTTCTACATAACACTCCTTCTACAATTGAAAAGGAGGAATCATCTTTTCACTCGACCAACATGGTTACAGCAGTAAATTCCACCAACACATCCTCAGGTAATCACTCCATTTATTGGATTCTAGATTCAGGAGCTACAGATCACATATGTTCTATGATCTCAATGTTTAGCTCGATTCAGAAAATTTCCCCCATCTCAATAATGATACCAAATGGTATTCGAGTGACCACTTCTATCTGTGGAACTGTATATCTTTCTGATTCACTAAAGTTAGTAGATGTACTATATGTCCCAAACTTCAAGGTTAATTTGGTTTCTGTTCTGAAACTGATTAGCTCAATGTCTTGTTGCCTAACCTTCTCCAAGAATTCATGCTTCATTGAGCAGGTGAGTACAAAGAGGATGATTGGTACAGCTAAAGTCAGAGGAGGACTCTATGTTTTCGAAAGTCCACAGCAAGGCTCAAAGAATTTTAATCCTTTTAATAAGAGTTCAATTCATGTAGCTCAAAAGATCAATAATGCTAAACTTTGGCATTTTAGATTAGGTCATTTGTCTCTTGAATGCTTAAGACAAATGTCTAAGTCTTTTCCTTTCATTTGCTGTGATGATGTAAGGCCATGTGACACTTGCCACATCAGTAAGCAACACAGATTACCCTTTACAGTCAGTCACACCCGAAGTAATAAAGCTTTTGATGTTTTACACGCAGATATATGGGGTCCTTTTGCAGTTCCATCAATTCATGGACATAGATTTTTTCTCACAATAGTAGATGATTTTTCGAGGCACATGTGGGTAATCTTACTAAAGAGTAAAGCTGATGTACGCAAGAGATTACAAAATTTTATCACATATACAGAAACTCAGTTTGATGCTAGAATTAAAGTGGTTCGTAGCGACAATGGGTCTGAATTTCTCATGACTGATTACTATCTTCAAAAGGGAATCATTCACCAAAGGAGCTGTGTTGAGACTCCCCAACAAAATGGGAGAGTAGAAAGAAAACATCAACATCTATTGAATGTGGCTCGCTCCTTGATCTTCCAATCTCATTTACCAATCCAGTTTTGGAGTTTTGCCATCTCACATGCTGTTCATTTGATCAACCGGATTTCCACTCCTTTGCTTAACAATAAATCCCCATACATGGTACTTTATGATACAGCACCCAATCTTGATCACCTACGGGTGTTTGGTTGCTTAAGCTATGCCAGTACTTTAGCTGCTCATAGAGGAAAGTTTTCTCCTCGTGCAAGGAGATGTGTTTTTGTTGGCTATCAAGATGGGACTAAAGGCTATGTTGTCTATGATCTCAAATCTAGAGAATTTTTTACATCACGTAATGTTATCTTCTATGAAGATTGTTTCCCATTCAAAAATGATATAAATGCAGAAACTAGCAACTATGACCCACTTTCCTCATGTGATACTGCATCAGATTTTATACCTACTTTGGATGAGTTTTTCAATCACCCACGTGACCCTGCACCTCTTCTTAATACCTCTCCCTTTCAATCTCACCAACAGCCTTTATCCTCATCTATTCCCACTCCTACACGTGATGTTGCTTCATCACCTACTGTTTGTCCTTTCCAATCCAATCCCTTACCCACTACCACAGTTCAGCTACCTCCACGTGATGTTGCCCCCTCACCCACTATATGTCCTTTTCCATCTACCTCCTTACCCACTACCACTTTTCAATTACCTACTACTTCAACCCACAACATAGACTTACCTTTGAGACGTTCTGCCAGAGATCGACATCCCCCTCAATATCTTCGAGACTTCCATTGTCATGTCTCTCTCAATCAATCAAATCCCATACAGAACCACAGTCCCACCCGCTTCCCATTATCCAATGTGCTATCCTATGCACAATGCTCTCCTTCCTTTACTCGTTTCTGCTGTACTTCCATTACCCATACAGAACCAAAGTCTTACTTCCAAGCCTCGAAGGAAGACTGTTGGAAGAAAGCTATGGAAGCAGAAATTTCTGCTCTTGAACAAAACCAAACTTGGGTTCTTGTTAACCGACCAGCAAACAAACACATTATAGGGTGTAAGTGGGTTTACAAAATTAAACTCAAAGCTGATGGGAGCATCGAAAGGCATAAGGCCCGCCTGGTTGCTAAAGGGTATACACAAATGGAAGGGGTTGATTACTTGGACACCTTCTCTCCGGTTGCTAAAATGACCACAGTACGCGTTTTACTCAGTGTTGCAGCAGCTCATGGATGGCATCTTATGCAGCTTGACGTTAACAATGCATTTCTCCATGGAGATCTTCATGAAGAAGTCTACATGGACTTGCCTGCTGGTTTTCCTCAATCAAATCCTCCCAAGGTCTGTAAACTTCAGAAGTCCCTCTATGGCCTCAAACAAGCCAGTCGTCAGTGGTATGAGAAACTGACTTCAGCACTGGTTCGTTTGGGATATCAACAATCACATGCAGATCATTCCTTGTTCTTCAAGAAAGATCATTCTTCTTTCACAGCACTTTTGATATATGTGGATGATATTGTGCTTTCTGGGAATGACTTGGCTGAAATAACCAAGGTTAAGCTCTTCCTGGATTCTTGCTTCAAAATCAAGGACTTGGGTGATCTTCGTTTCTTTTTGGGATTAGAGGTAGCTCGCTCTCAATCTGGGATTGTTGTTAATCAGAGAAAATATGCTCTCGAACTTTTATCTGATAGTGGTCTGTTGAGTTGCAAACCAGCCACTACACCCATGGAGCCAACCACTCGACTTCATCGTGCAAAGAACCCTTCTGAGGTTTTGCCTGATCCTCAACCTTATCGCCGTTTAGTTGGTCGTTTGCTCTACCTCACCAACACTCGACCCGACTTATCTTTTGCAGTACATCAGTTGAGCCAGTTTGTCTCTTCCCCCACTGATCTTCACATGACAGCTGCCACTCGTATTCTCCGATATATCAAGGGTTCTCCTAGCAAAGGCCTCTTCTTCTCATCTTCGAACTCTTTGTTGCTGACAGGTTTTGCTGATAGCGACTGGGCTTGTTGCCCAGATACCAGGAGATCTGTCTCTGGTCTTTGTGCTTTCTTAGGAGATTCATTGGTCTCTTGGAGATCGAAGAAGCAACACACAGTTTCCAGATCTTCGGCTGAGGCTGAATATCGTGCACTTGCTTCTATATCATGTGAAATCCAGTGGCTTCGCCTCCTGCTTCAGGATTTACAGGTCCCTTGCTCCAAACCTGCTTCTGTCTTCTGTGACAACATTTCTGCCATATACCTTGCAAAGAACCCTGTTTTTCATGAACGCTCGAAACATATCGAGATTGATTGTCATGTTATCAGGGAACGTATTCATAATGGCACCATTCATCTTCTTCCAGTTTCGACATCAGCACAACTAGCTGACATCTTCACCAAGCCTCTTCATCCTCGTCCTTTTACTTCTCTTGTTACCAAGCTTGGACTGCGAGACATTCTCCGTCCCGCTTGTGGGGGGGTATTGGATATCAACACAACAGAAGCTTCATCAGCTTCACCAGAAACTGGACAGCTCAGCAAGGCAGTTAAGCAGCAACATATGGGTCCTTTAATCACGGAATCACCCACGTGATATAGCTTAAGTTAGTTATAAAGTTATAATTAGTTGAATAGTTAGTTTTGCTTTTACCTATATAAGTTACGTATCTGATACAGTGTACAGTTAGTTAGTTCATTCTTTTCAATTACTCTCAAAGATGAGTTTTCTCTCAGAAATGGTTTCTTCCAGATTTCTCTCATTGAGCTTTCGTAATACCAGTTTCCACGAAATGACCAATATTTATTATTTTAAAATATCACATTTGCTATAATAAAGAGGTTATTTGAAAAAGGAGAAATATAAAAAATAGTTGAAGTTAAGTAGTTGGTCGTGATTCGTGAACGAGCATTTCTTAACACTGTTGGTAGTTGGGCAGCGTAGGAAGTATGACTTTTTATGGGTTGAAATTTAATGAACATACAAAAAAAATGGCATTTTAAACTGTTATAAATAGCTATAAAATTACTTGTATATATAACTTGGAGAGCACATGGAAATTAATTATAATTAATATAACGAGGACTATATAAATAAAGATTATGTAGCCTTAAGCTTTTAAAATGCGCACGGATCCAACGTTATGCGACCATAAATTATTGACTAACACATGCTATTTGCATCATGTGCACAATGCATCCATAAGAACCATACATTGGCTTAGTTACGAAGTTTCCCCAATAAACCCTCTCATTCTTTAAGTAGAATTTATGATCTTTTGACTATTAATTATCCTTGCACCATACCACACGCACTTCATCTCCAGGGTCAATATTTTTACATATCATTGTCTCAAAGCATCGTTATTATTATTATTTTTTCTTGACTTGGACGAATTCAAAAGTCAATGGTTAATTAGACCTTGCAATCCTACAATAAATCTTTTTCCAAAAATTTATTCTTATAATTTATCTATGCTGGGCGAATAATGAAATTATGAGTGTATAAAATGGCATCTCTGATTTATAACAGACGTTATATTCTAAGGCTTACTTTTGTTAGATATTTACAATAGTTAATTGAAATAGACAAATCAGTTTGCTTGCTCTCTTTTTTTCCCTCTCAAATTTTCTGCTAATCAAAAGCACAGGAAAAGTGACCTTTTATTGTAAATTAAAGCTCTACTTACGTTGGTGTTTTTTTTATGTTAATCGGTGTCCAAAATTTTAATAAACCCAATTAATACGGTTTTGAATTTGAACCAAGTACAGAGGTTCAAAATATAAGCAAAATATAAACGGAGTTGACACTTTTGTTGGCTAATTTACTTCTGTGTTTATCTGAACCAAGTACAGAGGTTCAAAATATAAGCAAAGTAAATACCGAAATATGCGCAAATAAAATGTATTGACGTCTAAAGTAAATTTAAAGTGTTAATTTGAAATAAATAATTAAAGAGAAATGCATTTATCATATTACATGACAATTGAATGATTGTTATGTTCAAAAAAAAAATAAGTTAAATTTATTGAATAATGTGTTCTATCAATTTTTTAATATTATATAATTTATTTATTTTTTTAACATAATAATTATTCATTTATCATATACTATGACAAATATACATAATTAAAATCCCATTTCTTGATTGGAATTCTGATTGAACAATCATGTGTTGATAGACTGATGAATATGATTATGCCCTCGCCGGACAAGTATAACTTTACATTGCCATTTGGATCAAGGACCACACAATTCCTCTTGTTAACGAAGGACAGATATGAATGATATAACTCTAAAAATTTAATATGTCGAGCGACTGAATTTTTTGGTGGCTGCAACTTCCAATATACTAATTTTCTATTTCAGCTTTTTTTTACAGTTATTATTTTTCCACTCTTCAGTTTTACTCTCCTATTTCCACTAAGGGACCGACCTAAAAATAATGGTCAGAAT